>VZRR01009656.1:212028-253028 GCA_013398015.1 Oreocharis arfaki
GGGCGGGCCGGGCGCGGCTCCGCGCCGGGAGCGCGCTCCGCGTGCGCTGCTTTCCGCGGGGGAGGCCGAGGTTTTTCTGGTTGCTTCTGGGTTTTCTTGCTCCCCATCGGCTCCCCCATCCCTGAGCCCCTCCCGCAGCCGCCAGCTCCCAACCGGGCGAAACAGGGAGGCGCCCACCGCGCTGGGGATGGGCACAGCCAGGGTAGGGGGGCTGCACCTGCCGCCCCACAGGGGAGCCCCCGCCGCACCCCACGCACCGGCCCCCACGGCTCCGCCGTGTTTTGAAAAAGCATGTTACTGCTTATTAATTAATTCATTTATATTTTTATACAAAAGCAATTAGGGCCCAGCGCAGAGCCCAGCCGTGACATTTGCCGGCGTCGGTGGCAGGCAGGCTGCTCCTAAATGGAGGCCTTTCTGCGGAACAGCAAGAGCCAAAAGGCCTGGTGTCACACAGTTATGTAAGACACAATCTCGCCTGAAAATGCACAATGAATCGGGAAGGATTTATGTAATTAATTGACCAGTCTTAACCTGTTATCGTGATGTAAGGAATTTGGAACTCATTAATTTGGGCCCTGACAGATTTCATATTAGAGCTGGCAAATATGGATTGAACCTCTTATTCTTGTAGCAGCTGGAATTTCCATGACAGTGAGGATTAGTGAAGAAGACCTATTGCTCAAGTCAAACTGCCTCTTTTGTAATCAGCAGCCCTGCTCTGCATTAAAGGGGTAATGGGAAAGAGAAAAAAAATAAAAACAGAGAGGAAAAAAAAAGAGAAATGTATTCATGTATGGAGCAGAGCAAGGAAGGGAGAAGAGGGATGAATCCTGAACAGCACAGGCACCGGAATGGGGTTTTCCCACCTCTGTGGCAATGAAAATGCCACAAAGGCAGCCCTGGGGTGATGGAAAGTGCCTGGAGGACAGGTCTGTACCTTCACCATGGGCCGTGCTGTCTCTCAGCCAGCCTTCAGATGGACCCTCCCAGGAGGCACTGAGCTCTTGGGGCTGCAGTGTCAGAGGTTCTGGGAACAGGGTCTGGGCTGCCAAGAGCTGAAGGGACTTAGGAAAAGAAGGGTTTGGATCATGATCCTGGGGAAGGCAGGACTGGGAGGTATCTGTCTTTCAGCCTGGACGGTGACACCCTCCCCTGTGGGGAAAAAGATGCTCAGGGTGGGTGAGAGCTAGGTGCAAGGACAAGGACAGGCCTCCATGCAGCCATGGCAAGGGTGACTGCACATGATATGCCTCAACTTCCCCAGTACAAAGACAAAAGTTAGAAAAATCCTTTTGTCTGCTGGTTTGTGACAACCTCTCCATTTGGTTTTTCATGGTGCCTGGCTGGAGAGTGCCCTCATCGCATTATCATTTCTTGGCATTGATGTGGTAGTAATAACATTGAGTGCAGTTTGCATGGAAACAGTCTAGGAGCTCATATTTTCTCTCCTGGCAACCCGTTAATGACTGCCCTGGTAGTGCATACAGTTGTTAGCAATGACATTAAAAGGTTTTCATGAGACATCATCATATTTCTACATGCTAAGTGTTTACCTATTCTTGTGATAAATGCCATCCAGAGATGGAGGAGTGTTTTTCCTTTTCTCATTTTTTCCTTGCTTTATGCCATTTGGCAGTTGAACATTTCCCCTTCACAATTGCTTAGATCCACCATTTGCTGCTGTGAGGAGAAGTGAAAAGTCGTAAAACAGGGGTATGGACAGTAAAACCACAACTCCTTGCAAAGACTGGAGAGTCAAATGCAGACTAAAAATAAAACACAGCTAATATGGCCTGTGTGCCTCTAATCCTCTGGATGTCTTTGACCATATACATATTGGCCTTGATGTCTATCATTGTGTTGGGATAATTAATGAATGCTGGCACTAAAATGTGAGTGAGTATTCAGTCCTAAATTTGGGGCAGTAATCTGGATCATAGCTTTGATCTCCTTGATGTAAAAAACCAAACCAACCAACCAACCAAAAAACCCCAACAAACCAAAACAAACAAAAACCCCCAGACCGATAGATTGCAATTTGATTGTTCTCCTTCAAAGAATGTATTTTGTCTTACTGTCTCCTGATACGTTAAAAGATCTTCACACATGTCAACTATCTCACATTTTCCCAAAGGCAGGGAATAATTTATGTTTTGTAACAGTACACCCAACTCAGCCATTGTCTCACTCAGTTTATCTTTGCTTTTCCAATGATCAGGAGCAGCAAACCACCCAGGTACTGCTGCAGATACAGGTTTTGTTAAAATGTTCCTCTTGTTAAAATGTTGATCAGGCACAGCTAATTTCTATGTTAAACGTGCCAGCATATGTCTGAGTTTAGAATTATTTCAGTCAGCAATAAAAAACATTTTAAAGTTTAAACGGATACTGTAATTAGAACTATTTGCACATTCTCTGATTTCTTCCCATGGTTATATTTAAAATATGCCTGAGTGGTAGAACTTTCCTGTGAAAACCATCGTTTTGAGTGCTTGCAAAATTACTTCTAGTGTCTACTCTTTTTTTTTTCTTTTTTTTTCTTGTAGATAAGAAAACAGTCATCAGATCAGATTAATATTTTCTCGGATTCTTACACTATTTTTGTTCTTTGATGGTTAATCAGAAAGCAAGGAAAAAAGCAAGAAAAAAGGCCCACAGTTAAGTTTTCTGAACAAAAATATATTTGCTTCAGATACTTCGTAAGTTACAACAATACCAGCGATATTTAGTTTTAGTTTTTGTGCAAATACTAAATGAAAATGTCACAGTAAAGGTGGTTAAGACATATCAAGCACTTACTCAGTTGAAGTCAGTGTTGAAAACTTTGTGCTGCTTGTGCTGGGGGTGAAAAAAAATCTGTTTTCTGAATGGCACTGAGATTAAAAATGACATTCTTGTTGGAACCAATAGGTGGCCTTTTTGAATGCTCTGTAGTAAATTTTTTCCTGGAAACAGAAAAACATTTGCTTTGAAGTAGAGAACATCTTAAAACAGTTATTTTCAAATACAAGGATTTTTTTGTTTGTTTCTGAAAGACAATAGAGAGATGAATTTCTGGATTTATTTCCTATTTTTCATGTACTTATGTTAAGTCATGAGTCTTCATAGGCTCATAGAATGGGTTGGGTTGGAAGAGACATTTAAGTTCCAAACCCCCTGCCATGGGTAGGGACACCTCCCACTAGACCAGGTTGCTAAAAGCCCCTTCCAACCTGGCCTTGAAAACTCCCAGGGAGGGGTTGTCAACAGCTTCTCTGGGCAGCCTGTTCCAGTGTTTCACCAACCTCACAGTAAAGAATATCTTCCCAATATCTAATCTTAACCCACCCTCCTTCAGTTTAAAGCCATTTCCTTTGTCCTAAGTGATCAATAATAGTGATGGTGAAGTGAACTACAAAGTCTATCCTTTCTTTTTTCATGTTCATGCTTTCAAAATGCCATATATATCCAGTTTCTAAGACCTCTCATAAGTTCTTATTTCCCATTACTTCACAGTTAATGAAAATGGTTTCAAAAGAACAGTATCTCCTTGTGCTTCAGAAAGGGAGTACTTGTGATTTTTCTGCAGTCACTCCTCTGAGCCAAGCTCAGAAATCTTGATTTTTTTTTTTTTTTTAAATTTCCTATATAAGCAATACGTTCTTAAAAGGTTTCTGCAAGGAGAAGGCAGTCAGCAGCTATAGGTGGCCAAGCCTCTTAAAAGCCTGGGTCAGATGAGGGTGTTAAAAACCTGAAAATGCCGCCCTAAGTTCTTCATAACACTCCTCACTTAGGCCTGGGTGAGGTATTTTAGCAGCTCATTCTCTGACCTCTGTATTTCTGGACATAGATTATTTTTTGGAGTTGGTTGGATTTTTCTAAATTTTGGGCTTTTGTTTTTATCCCTGTGTGGGGATAAAAACAGCCACTGTAGGGCTGAGAGCTGGGCAGGTCTTCTAGGAGAGAGGCACCACCCTATTCCTGTCTGGTGCCAGCAGTCTACTTTCAGCATTTCCTGCTGGCCAGATTCAGAGTCACAGGACTGCTGGTATGACCCAGTTCTTACTGCTCTTGAAGGCAATGGCTGTCAGGTAGTAACATAGAATTTGGCCTGGACCCAGCACTCATCCCATGAAATTGGGCTTTAATTAGAATCCTCAGTGTGGGACAGGAGTTCACCCACAATGTTCAGGGTTCCTGTGTTCCCGATTGTGTTTGCACAACACATTTTTCACTTTCGATGGTCATTTGAGGGCTTTGTGTGTTGAATTATGAGACTGAGGCACTAAAAGTGTGGGGAGAGCTTTTCTTAGAAGCTAATACTGACCTAAACAGATCTAGTTGCTCTTCCCTGAAGAAGCACATCATTCCCCTGATATACAAGAGCCCTGGAAGACCTGGTCCTAGGACAGAAAAGGAACCATGTGAATGTCCACCTTGGGACATTCTTGTAGCCCCAAGAAATAACTTTGTTTTAAGAGTAACCTGTTTATATAAGATAGCTTCTTATGTTTTTGGCAAGAAATGCCTTCTGAGTGCTGCTTATATGAATCTTCTATTTTATTACTATTTCCTGCTCTCTAAAAGGCTCAAGACTTTTGCTGCTTCTAATGATCTAAGGCATTGGGAGAGGAGGTGGGATATGAGTGTCTGTCCATAAAAATGCTGCCAATTTGGTCACACACCAAAATAAGTCTGAAAGCAAGTTTGGCTCCTGAATGGTTTGAGTTTTGCTGGGAAATCAACATCCACCTTGGCACCAGAGTCCACACATCACGGGCTGGATATAGGAAGTTAATAATTTGTCTGTGTTTATGATAAAGCTTTCCTGTCCAGAATCTCAAAGTCTTTTGCGATTAGGAATTAATTCAGCCTTACAATAAACAGGATCTGCTATTTTACAGCTGAGGAAACTAAGGAACAGTGAGGTGACCACAATGATGTACAGGACATGTCTCTCAGATGAGGGAGGAACAGTGTTCCTCCTGCTGCTGGGCTCCACTGCATTACCTGCTGGGAGGGACAAAGTGCCACACTCCTTGTGAAAGTCTCACCCCAGCTATCGGCACAAAGCACTCCAAAGAGGTAGCAGAGGGGTCCCAGTTTTTGATGTTTGACTTGAAACACCTGAAAGGGATTTGCTTTTCGCTTCCCAGCACTGTGCACTCTGGCACTTGGAAACCAAACTCCTTCTGGCATCCGTTGCATTTGAAAATGTTGGGCTTATTATCTTTTGGGTTGCAGCATTCATAACAGAGATTTATGTCTCTTTTGGAAAAAGAGAGTTACTCACTCTTCTCACTAATTATGAAAACAGGAGGTAAGAAGAGAGAGGTAATTAGGGTACCTTGTTTAGCTTGGTTAAATAAGCAGCACTGACAGGATTTTCTCCCAGGGACACTTACAGAAGTGCTGCAGTCTTGTTGATATTAGATGGTGTTACCATTGGAACTGGACTGAAGGAAGCAGAGCTGATGTTGACTAAAAAGTATAGGAAAGATTGATTGTGGTCACATCTTTCAATCTTTACTCATCCATCCATGACACTAGTTATTAAAACAATTTGAGACTGCTAGCATGAGTAAAGACCATTGGTGTAAGTGAGCAGTGCAAACTTCTTTTTCCAAAGTTGTGTTGCCTGTTCAGCTGATTTCAGCAGACCTTCTCTTCATGTGAGTTTTTTTTGCTGGTGGGATGTATGACCTGGCCTTTCATAAGTAAAAAAAATTCTCAAAAATTGACAGAAAATGCAAGCATTACAGGTAAATTTAATTTTCTAGATTAGAACAACCCATTTAATTAAATCCAAGCAGAATCTTTAAAGGTGCCTTTTTGCTTTCTGACCAGATCTTTTTTCTTGGATTGGCGACAGAGACACTTCACCAGAAGGCTCTGCAAGTTTATCCTTAATTCTGTATTGTTTGTAGAAAGCGATGATGACTTCTGAGCAGGAGATGAAGACTGTGCCAAGGACAGGGCATTGTGCTGTTCCTGGAGCTTTACTGGCTCTTCCCTCCCACTTTGTTCCTTAATAATCACAATGGCTTCCTACAACACATTTATCAGGGCAGGCCACTGCCTGTAAATACGAGAGTTTTTGTCCTTTCCAAAAGCCAGAAGTACAATGTTATCTTTCCTCTTTCCCACAGAAGAGAGCCATTAGGAAATTCCTTGGTTTAGTTTGTCCCTTCTTGTTCCTGGATGATGTTGGAGCCATTGTAAAAAGATGAGGCTTATGTTTCCTTCTGAAGATGGCAAACTTATTGATGCTTTGGATTGATGAGCTGAATGTTCCCTGATGCACTGCATCCTGTAAGAAGAGCATTCTGGGCTACTTCAGGGCTTAGAAGTCCACAAGGCTGGTCTGAGAACTGAGTACTTGGTATTTTTCTGGGTGCAACACAAGGAAGCAGAGATCTGAATGTTAAATTTAGTGAAACATGATTTGAGGAGACAGATCATGGCAGTGATGGTGATGTGCTTGCACTAATTCATAACCATTGACCTCAGCACCTCCTGAAATTTCTTTGAAGACAGGACCCAAATTCCCCTGTGGGAACAACTCAAGAAAGAGACCTCAAAGATTTGTCTTTGTAAAGTGAATTGCTGTTCCTAAAGAAGGTTCCTGTAGCAGTTCTCAGTTTCTCTGTCTACCATAGCAGGCAGGACATGAAGGGGCCCTGGCTAAAGCTCTCCTGACCCAACAAGGGCTGTGGGTAGTGTCAGAGATGTCAACAGCAAGAGAGTCAGTTCTCTTGCTCATTCCCTGGGTTTTTTTGTGGTTTTGCCCTGCCTAAATTTCCCCACAGAAAATAGTGCCTGGGAGCCTGCTGAGAAATGAATGCTGAACTCTGCCACTTGAATGCATGATGGTTTACAGCTCCCCTGATAGATCTGAGAAGTTCAAGCTTCCCTCTCAGTTATGCAGGTATTAATACTGTGCACATGCAGAAACTCCACAGACAGATAGAAGATTTTACTTTTCGCGAGTCACAGATTAAAAACCAAACCATCCTCACTTACAGAAGTCATCCCCTGGGGTCAGAAGAACCATTTGTGTTAGCAAGAGAGGTGAGACCTCCCAAGATGTGCCAAAATGATCCTGAGATGAAATTGCTCCACTCTTCCCGGGAGGGCCCATGGCATCTTGTAGGGTCGGCTCCATAAATTGTATGTTCTTCAGGGCAAGGACCTTGCCCTCCGATTTGTCTGGGAAGAATGTGCTCGGAGTGCTGTACCACAAATAATAAATAACTGCTTTGGCTGCTGGCTGGGCTTGGGATTATGAGTCAATTCTCCCTCCTGATTCATTTCTTGTTCCAAGATACCAGCAATGCAATTTTACTGGAGTATGTCAGTGCTGGTGTTAGTCCCCTGCTCTTCCCTTGCTCACGGTAAGGCAACTCTCATCTCCTGTCTGCAGCATACTTTACAGCACTGAGGAAGAATATTAATAAGATTTCCAAAAGGCTTGCTGCCACTTTTGGTGGAAAGGTTTCCTGCAAAGAATGTGCAGCAAAATTCCCAGGAGACAGACAGAGAAAATCCTCCCACTGAGAAGAGCTGGTGTCATCCAATTTCATTGTCTCTGTGTCACCGCAACACCCCTGTGACTCTGACACACTGCGCTGTGCTGCCCTAGCTTGTGCAGTTCAATGTAATTTCCTTGGTTGAACATCTTTATTTTAAAATTGTAACAAGGTGTTAACTAGTTTCCCTATGCCTAACTGTTGGCTGTTTGCTGTTTAAGTAACAGCCTTTTTCCTGTTTCCTTGTTTCTCAAGTCAGCTGGATTTTTGCTTTTACCATTTGATTTTGCATCACATTTTAAAAAAAAATAAACAACCTTATATGCCATATTTCCATGCAGGTTAAGGGTTCAGGTTGCCAGCATTTAATGTGACAAGGAAACCAGAAATACCCCTCATCAGTGAGTAACAAACACATGTAGTCCAGCAGTCAAGAAAAGAAGGACATAGAGAGAAGCCCAATATTCGCCAATGAGGCCTGAAGTTTAGTAGATGTGATTCTTCTGGGGGAGCTGGCAGGAGTCGGTGTTACTGTGAAATTGCTAGGATTGCCCTCTGGAAAGCAACGGGCAGCCCTGTTGTGGTTTCTTAGCGGTATCTCACTTGCTCCCGTTGCACCTAAGCTGGTGCTGGGAAGTCTTGGGCGTGGCCACCCGCAGGACACTCTCTGTTCCCACTGCCCCTTGCCAGGGGACACCTTCCTCTCCATGAGCAGCTCCGGCAGGGTGCTGCTCTGCCAGAGGCACCTTGTTCGGGTGTGCCTGCTATCAGCAGTCTGGGGACAGGCTGCCTTTTCCAGGTCTGCGCCTGCATTTTACACCCCTTAAAGGCAATCTGGGCATCCTCAGCAAGCCCAAATGTAAGCAGGGCTGCTTTCTAAATTGAGGGACAAAGTGCAAAGAAACAAGGCTTTTAATGTAGAAAACCCCTTAAAGTAAGTCTTTGAAGAGCTGCCATCAGATGCTGGCAATCTCAAGCCAATACAGCAGCTGCATTTGCAGGTCTTGACCTTTGTTATTTTTATCTCCTTTGGCTTCAGGGAGACAACTCTTAAATGGAATTAGGAGTCTGTGAACTGGCTCTGTATTTTAAAGCAGATGTTCACGGGCTTGACCAACAGATTTCCATACTTTTTATTGCTCATTTATGCATCACTTAGATATATTTATATAGTTGAACAAGCATAATACTTTAGAAAGCTTGACTAATACATCAATTGCATCATCCAGACATAAATTTTCATATGGAACAGTGATATTGCTTTGTGTATTCAAATAATATATCCCTAACTACTGCGTAAGGCACACTGAGGTTTTGTTTCATTTTGTTTTCAGATTGAAACTAGGAAGCTAATGTACATGAGTTGGCCTGTTCTGAATCTTTGTCATCTTAGACAGCCCTGCTTATTGCCAGCTCATTTCACAGAGATCTATTTCAAATCAACTCATAAATTATTAATAGTACATGTGTAGGTCAGAGAGATGCTAACCCTGACAATCACACCCTAATATTCTCTCTTTAGCATCAGAAATAAGAAAGGAGATGTGAATAATCAATATTCAACAACCATGGTACCTCTCATACAGATATGGTATATGCACTTAGAAAAAAAACCCCACATCTTTGCAAAACTTGTCAGGCTGGCATTAATCTTGCATGATGAATAATGTGGCAATCTATGAATTTTTAACACCTTTAAAATGATAAAATTGTGGAATGTGATATTCAAAAGTAAATTTGTTCAAATTGGAGAATATTTTTGATCAAATGGAGATATTGAATAATGTGTAGAGAAATATTTAAACATCAATTTGAATTGCACAGCAGGCAAGACAGTTTGTACGGGTTTGTGACTGGGAGCAGCTTTCCAGCACAAATAATTCGCCTGCAGATTTAATTATAACACAAAACTTAAGCAGTAACTCTTCTGAGAAGAGCCCCAACTCTGGAGGCCCTGAGCAGTTCCCGGCGCTGGCTGACAGCGCAAGAAAGGCCACATAGTTCCTTGCCTTGCCTGGTTCCTGCTGTGCAATGCCCTCTATGGAAAGCCAAACCCAGAGTAGGATGCTTCCAGAGAGGATGTAACACAGCAGCAGAAAGGGGCAGGAGCAGATTTTCACCTTTTATTTGCAGCAGGGCTCCTCAGTGAGCAGGATCAGGCCCTTGCTCAGCTGATTGTGCATGGTGGGAGAGGCCAAGCTCGGGTTTTCAGTCTGGAAAAAAATGAACTGCTAATACATAGGAAATAATGGGATGGATGCTGTCCTGCTCGAAGTTCAGTACAAATTTGTTGTTGACATTCATGGGGACAGGATCAGACTTTACATTTGAAGTCACCTCTCTCTGACAAACTGCCTGACAAACACTAAACCAAAATGCTTCTTTTAGAAACTGTCAAAAGGGAATTACTAACCTTTTATACTTATTAAAATTGCTATATGTGTTCCTGTAAAGGGACTAGAGACCAGCTGGACATTTTAATTTTCACTCTATGCAAAATAAAAATGACACTCAGGAGCTTTACATATTTTTTTTAATGCTTCTAATGAAAGCATTTTATTTTATTCCATTTTTATTGAACAGAAAATAAAATGTGTTTGTTTCCCCAGATTTGAGGAGAATTAACATGTATCTGATTGTTAATATTTGATCCTTCTTTAATTATTTATGGTATCAAGGAATGAATCTGTCAAGTAAATAATGAAATGCGTACATGCAGCATATGTAATTAGGTTAGGTGCATAAATCCAAAGTGTTCACTTTATAGTTGTCAGTGCAAAATTTATTAATAATGAGAAATGCTAAGTGAAGAAAATTCCTAACAGTCTACTCATTAGTGTAGGTTAGAGCAGTTGCTGAAAAGGAAAGTTATCATTCCTCTCTTACTGTGTTTCATCATTTCAGAATGTTAGTAAATGGTTACATATTTTCATCCTCTCTGTTTTAAATGTGTAATAAGAGCAGTCTTTAAGTTGTGCTGGGAAGGTGCACTTTGTTGTCACTCTGCAAACAGACAGCTATCAAAGTAGAGGGGTTTTGCAGCTTTGTGTAGTTTAAAGCCAATGTTATACCCCCTTAGGACACAGGAGTTCCCAAGTGTTTAGAAGGGATGAACTTCACTGTATTTATCCCCTGGCATTTTAGGACTGAAGGCGATGAATGAGTGCTTATGCTGAAGCACGAATATGTGCATTTGTCAGGGGCAGGACACAGGCAGCACAAAATGGTGGGTGATGCAGTCTGTGTTTGCTTGTGTTGTGTGTCACGTCCTGCCTTAGCAGAGGTCACACAGACACTGTCTCCACACAGTGCATGTCTGCCTAGGGCATACATGTATCAGAAAAGCTCAGCTTTTAGAGGTCCAAGTTTGTAGCCAGCTGTAACAAACCCAAGACCACCTATTTCAGGTGGAGTGGTGCATCTGAGTACTTCTTGGGCCATGTGTGAGTTGGTCCACATGAACACAAACATCAATGTATTGCCAAGGGTGGTGAGCTGAGCGAGGAGCTGTGTGGCTGTGCCTGGACCCTGGAGTATACGAGCCAGACTAACAGGCTTTAAGAGTGGGGGTATATCCCATGTTTCTCTTATCACCCCTTCACCTTAGCTTGCTATCAAGTTGTTTCAGCTTTTTGCAAATTAAGGGGAAAATGGTTCTAGTTAATAAAAAACAGAACAAAATTAATCTGTGAGTTTATGCCTTCTGGGGTCTGAGAAAAATGTGTGAGAGAGATGAAACACCTGTCTGAGACAGAGAATTGTCATTGTGAGACCACAAAAAATCTTTCTCAATCCCAAAAGGTATTTTTCAGAGCTCCCTCTCTGAAAGAATATTTGATTGCTAAATGCATATTTAAAACAATATTTCAATATCATTTTGAAGCTTATCATTATCACAAGCACTTCATGGGCTAATTCTCTATATCCAAGGATAGGCATTCACCCCAGATCACTTTTGCTGTGGAAAATTAGATATCTAGTCTGAATTAGTCGTCTGGGTTCCCTCTGCAGTCATTGAGATTCATCCCAGCCTGAAACTGGTGCTCGAGGCTAAGCCTAAGTTACAGGAGGTGAATCACTCTCTGGAGATACCAGCTCTCTTCTTGGGATGCAGAAAGCTCATACTGGAATCCTAACTTTTAGTCTGCTAAATGACATGAGCTGAATCCCACACTATGCATCTGGATCTGACTTCTACTGGGGATCTTTAAGAGAAGGTCATCAAATGATGACCCTGAGGTCGCTGAAGCTCTGGGAGACTGAACACACAACCATAGCAAAATGCTTATGCTGGCTGTGCCTTATTTTTCCAAAACATTAAAATAAAGAGGACTGGATTTGCTGATCAGCAGAGGCTGACCTAAGTCTGGGCTGTCACTGAGAGCCCCCAGCCTCAGTGGGGGAAGCTGCATAGCTGTATCCATATTCCTCACTTCTGCTGGCCTCAGCATCCACACAGCACAGCAGGCAGCTGCTTTGAGAGCTGATTTGGCTGAGCACAAGTCTTTGGGGGGTGTCGCAGTGTAACTTTTCATTTTTAGAGATCTAGCTGACCATGCAGCCCCACAGTCACTAGTGCTAGCACAAGGGAGAAAGATGGAAAGGCAGTGATTGCTGATGTTGTGAGGTGGCAGGGTTGCTGCTGCTGGTGGTGGTGCAAAATTAAACAGATTGTGAAACTGAACCCGGAGCAAAAGGATGCTGACAGTCATTCATTAAATTTTGTATCACGCTGTTAGATTTTAATCACAGCATTTTGGATCAGAATCACAAATCCTCCTATCTGCTGTAAGAACTTCTTTCAAGCTTAACATTTTTATGCTCCATGTAGGATGCAACAATATTCATCTCTGCTAGTCAAGCTTAGAAATGCATTAAACTGTCCAACCAGAAAATCAGGAACAGGCATTTAGTGATGCAAAATGGTCATTCTGCAGCCTAATGCCTAAGGGACAGATCAGTCATCACAGACTCCCACTTCTGCCTGAAAAGACCAATTAGGTGACTCTGTCTATTCAACTATCAATACAGGATTGTTCCCAACAGTATATTCCCCTGTGCTTTATCCACTCTAATTTTAAATTACTCAAGTGCCAAGACTTCTATCACTTCCCTGGGGTGACCATTGCACTATTGAAGGCCTCACTGTGAGGAAATGTTTCCTGATACTCTGCCACAATTTTCCAATGCTTGGACTCGTGCATTTTTACCTAGTTACATGTTCTTGAACAGCTCTGCCTTCTTTTATAGCCACATTATTGCAAAACATAATGACAGCTACCACCCCCCGCCTTTTTTTTTGGTATAATGATTCCTAGGCAGTAAACACATAAAAGAAAAGTCAATTATTTCAATCACTGGTTATCATTATTGGTGGTGTGCCAGTGCTGAGGTGCCCTGGTCATTCCGCATTGAACAAAGTCGCTCCCAAGAGGAAGAGTTTTCTGCGCACATCCTTTGAGGAAGGATGACAAAGGCTGAACAAAAGAAAGTCTAGGAAAAAAACACCACCAACTTGAGGTGTTGGGGTTTCCACTACTGTAGAAAGAGGAGTTTGCGACTCACACATGAGAGTCCCCTAACAACAAATAATTAGGATAAAGCTCCTCACAAGAAGAGCTTAAGGCTTACTCTGTATTTCCAGGTTTTGGTAGGTAGGTAAATATTAGAGCCCATTATTAGGTTGTGACTGGTTCAGGCAAGAGGCAGCAGAACTGTGCTGCAAACCAGTGCTCTCAGGCACTCTCAGGTGCCCTTGCTCCAGGAAAAAAAGGCTTGGATGCATCTTGTACAGCAGGAAAAGACTTATCTCCAAATATCTTGGGCAAATTATGCATGACCTCCTTCTAAAGAGTCTCTTCATGCTGAATAAAGGGGCAATAATAATATGTTCCTGCTCCTTTTGTCTGTACCAACACCACTCTGAATTTTGAGTCAGGTGCACTCAGACTGAGCTTTCCCAGAGTTGTTGCAGGACCTTTCGGCCTGCTTTAGGTAGGATTTCTTTTTGAATTTTTCCCCCACACAGTGAGTGTCGTATAGTCAAACTGTTCATCTGTTTTATCAGACAGGCAGAACTGGAAGTCTGATATCTTTTAAAAAAAGATACAGTTCTCTGATTAACTGAAGAGTAATAGCATGAAATTCTAGTCTCCAATAAGTAACATATTGATGCTTATGTCTAATTTAATCAGCATCAGGGGGGACAGGGGTGCCCATTCCTTCACCATCAGTTATACAGCAGTTCAAGGTGATAAATCCTATCTGCAGAATGATATTCTGTCGACATTTCTATAATATTAATTAGATCGCCGTGTCAGGCTGTAGGAAATTTGCTTAACATTCATTAGAAATTTCTTATAGATAGGTAGGCATCCCTCCCTCCTTCTGTCCTCGCTTTCTTTCTTCCGTGATTGACAGATGAGGTCAAGCCGGAGACAGCCCCCTTTCTCTCCCCGTGCCTGAAGAGCCAGGTCACCGGACTCCATAATGCATGGGGAGTGGGAGGGGAGGATTATGCCTTGAAGAGATATCCTATTAAATTGGACAAAAGCTTGTCTGCCTCCAGGCTCCATTGCCAGGTCTTTTCAGCCTGCAGCCAGCACGCAGAACGCAGGCGAGTGTACGACGCGAAAACCATTTGCATTACCCTGCAGTCATTTTTATATGTGGAGGTAATGAAGTTGTCAGCGGAGCCTCGAGTGTGGCAGAGCCTGATATTCAAATAGACCTGCCAGCTCTCCCCTCTCCTCGCCACCGCCCTCTGCTCCCCGCTCTCCCCCCATCGCCACAGCTGATCTACTGACTCCCTGGATTACTGCTTCGCTGGTTCCCTGGCTCCGACTGTGCTTGCACTCTTGCCCCTGTCAAGCGCTTTTGTTTCCAAGTCAGGGAGCAGCAGGCTCAGCCTGGCTGCACACCGCTGCCCACACTCCCGCACTGCCCACGCGCGCCCGCACTGCCCACGCACACGGGGTGTCGCGGGCTGACTGAAGTGCAAGCCTGCAGCAGCCGTCCTGACAAGCTTGCAGGGAAAGCTCCCAAGACACTACATTAATCCCAGGCTGAACGTCTGGGGCGCTTTGTTGTGGTCAAACAGAAGAGAAAGGTTTCACATTTCTGTAGATATTTGAAGTGAGGAGGCGTTTTTGTGCTTGGTGTGCCCACCGTGCCCTTTTGCTGTGGAGCAGCAGAACGTGGTGCAAATTGTGCATGCAGCTGGGAGAGAGGCAGCAACCAAGCGGTCCCCAGCACTCGTGTTCACCAGCATCCAGGGGATGCTGGCAAAGGGCATTGCAGAAATACCTGGTCCTCATAAAAGGAACCATAGGCTCATAAATAACAAGGCAGTCAGAACTGGCCTTTGGTAAATTTTAAGTCCATTTTAGGCGAAAAAGAATTTAAAAATTCCCTATGGCAAAGCTGCCTGGTAAGCAAAAGGTCTGAATCAACCCCATTAGCCTTGGAAACTAGCTTTTACTAAATATGGGGCTAGGCTGTCAGCTGGTGTTAATTGGCGCAAACGTACTGAAGTCAATGGAATGACAGTGATTTATACCAGGATGAAGACTTGGGGGATGGATACTTAACAGGAAGGCTGTCTTTTCTCTGTTTTCAGTAACTGGACCCACTTGTGGTCACAAATCATAGCTTCTAGGCTTGATGGGCAGATGTCACTAGGTAAGTAGGCATCTGCAGGTTGTCAAATACACATTGTGAAACGGAAAACCATTAAAAAAATTCATCACCCTGGTAAAAATTTAGCTGCCTCAATAGTCTCATTTTTGGATCAGCAACTCATTCATTATTTGCAGAAAAGGATACTTTCTGTGTTCTTATGAAAATGATCAATGATCCTTTAGCGCAGAAGGCCCCTGGGATTAATTTATTTTGTAAGCAGTGTGCTAAAAAGACTGGTTCAAGCATTTTTTAAGAACTTACAGGAGGGTCAAAACCACAAAGGTTTCAGCAGCAGCATTTCTTGGCCTTTGTTCTTATACTGAGATTTTGAAAGATTCCCTAGAACCCCGGCAAGCTACGAATTTTCATGGCACGATACATCATTGTGCCAGTGGAATTCATATACCTTCAGGAGCTGCTTTTGGAGAACCCAAAATTTATTTAAGAAAGTGAACTTTATGTTTACCGTACAACGGTTAGCCTACAAGAATTTCCTAAATAAGGGCTACTCTAAATGCACTAACCTGCAGATTAAAGGCTCCCTGAGTATAAATTGGCATGATGCACTGTAAATGATTCACAAATGGAGGAGTCCCTAAGTGTGCATTGACTCGCTACACCATAACGTCTCCTACAGAGATTTTACAGCATCGTATGCCAATGATCCATGGATTAAGGGCTCCCTAAGTGCACATTGACACGATAGACTGGAGCTGTTTTGGTCTATCGTGTCAATGATCCGGTGATAATGACAGTGTCTTGTGCAGATCCACTGAGACCAGAGTTGTGGGTCCTAATGGAAAAGCCAAAATTGTCCCACTTAAGTCATATTGACTATTTTGGGTGCTACATAGACAAAGTTTTCACAATGTTCTCCTCCTTCATATCAGTTGAGGAATGTCTTCAGTGGTGCGGTTCTGTAGTCTGGGTGGCTTCTGTTTGTGTATGTACATGCATATGCAGGTTCATGTAACAAACCGTGGACAAGTGCACTCTTACACACTTTATAAGCATAAATCTTTCTTGGTAGAGAGGCAGATTCACACTAAAATTTTGTCTCTGTCATTGAGGGTACCAAGGCTCAAACTGAGGGAGAGTCATTCTAGATACAGATTGACTTCCTATGTAAAAGAGCATAGTTCTCCCTACTATAGAGCAGGATGGGGAGGGGAAATGAGGACCCAAACCTAAATAATACCTAGTTATTCTGTTTACTTGCACCTCAGAATATGCCTCTCCAACAGTTGTAAACTTCCTCTTGAACAAATGGGAGAATTGTAAAGTAAAAAGTTTAATGTGGTAAACCTACGACTACACTGCAACTATGACCAAAACACAGCCTAATGTGTCTCAAACCCAACAGCAATGATTTGACACGTTGAGAATAATGTTGTCTAGTCCTTGTGCTGTTTCTGTGGAGACAGGAGAGAAGAAGTCAGGAAGACAGAGACAGGTAAGAAGAGAGTGTTAGCAAGTGTTTATCATCCAGAAATTGTCTGGCATTTGCAGGATACTGGGTCAGCACCAGGATCTACCTTCACCTTTTCACCTTCATCTACTCAAGCTTTAGAATTGCTAGGGTGGAGGAAAAGTTAAGATATCAAAAAATCAGGTTGCAATGAAAATGCAGTAGAGGCAGAATCAAAAACATTTAAAAAAATCTAGAGGATTGAAACAAAAATTAAAAATTTTAAACATACAATTAAAACTGGAGTTCCATCAACCTCCACAGAGCTATCTCAGAAAAAACTCATAATACTCTGAATACATTTAATTTAAAAAAGAGGGGAAGTCTTTGACTGTGATTATGATATAAACAAATACATTATACATTGACAACTGGGTCCTTTGATGAAAGGCTGATTATAGGTGCATTATATTGGCTTTTCAGGTCCACTGACATTCATTATAAAAATTTCCCTTATAATACACAATCTTCTGAAATGTTTAAATTCCTTGACGCCTGTCAGTCAGGAGAAAAAGTACATATTAAGACTGTTAAGAGTATTTCCATCTTCTGCATAATTTTACCTTCACAGAAAGTGAAGTCTGACCTCCATTTTATCTGCAGAGGTAAAATACGTGCTACCGAAAATGCTGAAAAAAAACGCTTTAAGGAAAGTGAGAAAAGTCCAGGGATCATAACTGATGTTTGGCAGCTTGAATCCCAAATAGCTTTTACTGTTTATATTCCTAAAATTACAAATTTCATATCTTTAATGAAAGATATAACTTTATTTATAGCATACATACAACTACTTCAATCATGTTTAAGAGGATGAATTACTTTATTTTGTAAAGTATGAAGTAAAAGTTTCCCTTCCCAGGATATTACTAGCTGATTTTCAGGAGTGAACTACTCCAGTCTACCCATTCCTAGAAGTTCCCTTTCCATGAAGGTCTGACAATTTTGGTGACAGGTGTGGAGATTTTGAGAAACAGAAATTATCACAAACATTCAGCTTGTTAATGGCTCATTTCAAGAAATACAAGACAGAAAAGCTTATAAGCAGTTGTTCAACCAACTTCTTTCTCTGCCATAGAAAGTGAACTGGTAGATGTTATTTAGTGCTAAGGTAGTGACAACTGGGACCTCAGCTTGGACAGCAGATGCAGTAGGAGCTCAGGGTATTGGGTGCTCTGTTTTGGGCTGCAGGCTGGCACTCCACACAGTTTGCAGGAGGCAGAAGTGAAGGGGACACTTCCTAAAGAAGTACTGGGAATACAGAAGAATCGTGTAGTCTTCAAAAATGGAAATGTATCTTTGGAAATGTTCTTCATGACACCTATCTTTGACCTCTTTACAATCTACCTCCACACAGAGGCTGCAGAAGCCCACTTCAGCTTACAATTGATTATGCCGATGTTCAGGGATCCCAGATACTGGGGTGATGTTCTTGTTTAAGGAGAAACCATAGGACTTGATTCCAGGTGAGATGAATCATGACTTTCTTTATTTCTAGTGCAAACATCCCTAGCACAGTGTGTATGTGTATATACTGTGGATTCGCCCATTTAGATAATTATAAAGACCTTTTCTGCCCAAGAACATTCCTTTGACAAATCTTAGCTCCATTTTTAGCCAATCTTCCTCTTCACTCCTTTGCTTGTAAATATGTGCATGATGAAATGGCAGTATCAAAAAGAAAAAAAAAATACTGCCCACAGTATTTAGTACTTAAAAAGTAATTGTATAATCATTTTGATAAGCTAACCAGAATCAGCCTATTGCATATCTTGCTCTAAGGCACTTTTTCCACTCCCTGGTGTATATAGAAATGAATTAAAAATCTCACCCAAGCTGACTAAACTACAAGGAGTCATTATAGTTATGTTCAGTGGGGCTGGGGTAAAGCACCACAAATGGTCCCTGTTTCTGTTAAGAAAGATGAAGAGTGTAGGCAGAAGGAAGACATACTTCTAAATTTCTATTTTCTCCCCAGGCATATAAATGTTTTAATTTTTATAGCTGTGCATAGTTAGTTGTGCTGTGTCTACCTGTACAGGTAAAGCCACCCAACAGTAATGGATGTGCAGGATAAAACATTCAGTGCTGACCACACACTTTAAGTTCTTTGGGCTTTTACTTGGGACGAACGCTAGCCTGACCCCCATGACTGAACACCTAGTAGCTAGCTAGAGTATATCAGGTACACTTCTGGAGCTCATCTTCTGGTTTGTTCTCCTCCAAAATTAATTTTGGTGGCCCAAGACTGTTTTGCATCATGACCCACTGTGAAGTTGGGGACAGTCAAGAGGTTTTTGCTTCTTCTTCTGCAGGCCCCTGCTGCAGCCCGAAATGCTGCCAGTGATGAGCCCTTTAAGTGTCATTCAGCCCTCTTCCAGCTGAATCTCAACATAAGCTCCAGCATTTTATCTCAGTGTAGTGCACAGTCTGTATTGCTCAGCACAGCCCTCAGTTATTACTGCTCACAGAATACCAGCACCTGCAAACCACCAGCTCTGCACATCTGGGTGCATTACACACTTGCAAACCCCTCTGGGTTATGGCATCCCTTGGACCTCCTTGCTTTCCACATCAATCTGCCATGGCCCTAACCTTCTGCCATAGTCCAGAGAGTTTATTCCCAGCAAGAGATCTATGAATACACACACACAATTTTACAGAGAATTCCTATTTTTCTGAAAATGTTCCACGCAGAGATGCTTGGTATGCTTTCAGTAGCACTATGTAATGTCTGAGCAGGGCTGAATCTGTCCTCATCAGTGGCTGTGGGATACCCTGGGGACAGCCACTCTCTCCTGCCGAGGTTGCTTCTAGATATGCTGCACACTTCAGCCAATTTGAGAGAAAATACTGCCTTTTTTGTAATATTAATGGGAAATGATGCAAAAATGTAAAATCTAACATGGATCTGATGCAGCCCATTCAGAAGTTGAAAGGCTGGAATAATAACTTTATTATCTCTCCTTCTTGAGAAACCTAACCAATGCCAGTTACTACTGTGCTCAAAATCATGCTGCAAGTTAGAGCCCCAACTCTCAAGTTGTTAAAGAATGAAAGATTATGGTTGCAGTACTGATATATGCGGAGGAATGGAAAGTTCAACTAGGAAATAGATGGAGAAATGAAGGGAAAAGGAAAAGTTCTTGGTTGATTTCAGCTTGGCAATCAGGATATCAGTGGATCTGAGAGAGTCAGAGAAGGATCTGAGGCTTATTTTCCCTCAGAAGTGAGGAAGAAGAAAGGGAAAAGATTGGGCGCTAAGGAAAGAATGCAAGAAATTCATCTGTGCCTCAGAAGCGCTTTTTTTTTTTTTTCTCAGATGTTAAGACCCACTTTCCAGTGGGTGTCTGGAAAGAAGAGCTCCCCAGGGTCTGGGGGCACCTTCTGACACACTCTGGGATACAGCTTCATGAGATTTGTATGAAAATGGATGGGGTGAAACTCAGTTATCTATACATGGTTGCCTCCTTCCACTGGAGATGTCCTTAGCCACTTCAGGGGTCTGTTCAGGCTGGGTGGGGTGACACAGGATCTGTGGGAGACCTGTGCCCATCTGTTATGGCAGCTGAAGCCTATCCCAGCTGTCCAAGGGCATCTCAGGTGACATCAGCCCCCTTGTCTAGGTAACAGATCCAATCCCACAAAAAACGCACATCTTGTTGCAAAACTGGTGCTTTGCATGTGCAATTTATAGCTGTCCTGAGAACCTTTAGTCCTGTGCACATGCCTGAGATAAATATACCCTGAAAAATACCCTTCTTTTTTTTAAACTTCCAGATTTTGACATTTGTACCCTTAGCATTTAATTTTGACATGAAAGGAACCTGGCTTCTTTATACAGATGAAAACTACACTGAACTTTTCCTTTATGAAAGATCTTTCAAACATTAGCTGAATAATTTTTGTCCATTTGACCATCTGAGTAATTACTTTAGAATGTCCTCTCCTGTACTGCTTTGCTAGCAGTCAGACTTCTGTAATAAAGTATTATGTTCAAAATATATTTTAGAAGAAAGGTATATAATCCTATTAATGGATTTCTTTAAATTCTCTATATGTGTTTTGCAATGAAATAAGCATATCTGTAGCAATATCTAAAGTTCTGCTTCAGGATTTATGCACTCTTAATGGATGGAGATTATTTCTTTGGATAATATAAATATCCCAAAGATTTAATGAAGCCATAAAGACATTCATTAGACTTCTGTAATTAGAATTATAGCTACAAAGGCTTCTGAGTGCTAAATATACATGCAGTATTTAATTTTTTCAAATTTTCAGTAAACAGCTTTCATCCAGGGGAAGAACTCGGACCTGTGGAGGAGGAATTCACCTCCAAACTGCTGAGTGTCACCTCCTCTCAAACTGGGCAAATAGCCCACAAAACTACATTTTTGGAGAGCAGCTCCTCCAGACTACCTGCAGCCTTCCAAGGTCCTCTCTTTGGGGGCAGCTGTGGAGCATGCCTCAACTAAATGTCGCCTCCAGCTTGCAGCAAAGGCTCAGAGAGATCCCTCATTTCTCAGCCTGATGTTTTCATCATGTCACGTGAGGACCACAGATATGTTTCGGAAATTGCCTGGAGGCCTTGCACAACTGTGTGTGTAAATGTTGGGGCTGAATCTGGCCCTGACTTCTCACTGTAAGTGGAGCAAGATAATATTTTTTAATGTCACAAATCCAGTAATTTCTCCAGTTCTGGGTTTGCTCAGGCCACTTTGCTCTCATGCAAATGCTTTCTCTGTTTTCTATGCAAAGAACAGCAGTGACACAGAGCCCAGTGATGACGTCTCGGAATCCAATCAGAAAACGTGCATAAAGATGAAAGGTCTTACCAACGAGAAGTGAGCTTGCTAAACTACACCTTTCAATGAATTCAGACAAAACTGAAAAATGTTGTTGATATCAGATCCTTAGGCTGATTACTGAAGCGTTCGATTTTTCAGCATGTCAATTCATCACTGTCTACCTGGTTATATTTAACACTTTCTCCTGTTTCCATCCTGCCTGCTGAGATAGGCAATCTCTGTCACACGGTATCTGCTTCACCAGAAGGTCAATAGACCATTGTGGAAGCCCATGAGTCCTGTTCCCAAGTCACCTTGATTGTCTTCACAATATTGCTGACGGCAGGTGGAGCCTCCACATCTTGTGGCATCTAAAATATTAATGAGATTAGAGCTTCCATCCTTCAAACAGTTCAGTGCTTCCTTTCTGGTGCTTTGCAATTGTGCATCCAGTCCATGGAATGCAAAACCTCCACAGCAATGGTTGCTGGCCTGTGCTGGTATTGCCAAAATTGGTTACGCCGGTGGTCATTTTCTTTGAGAAAGTCCCACTTTGCATTTTAAGCTCGACTTAAGTTCAAATTTTTGTGGTTTTTTAAGCTTTGGATAACTCAGCCTGGAGCTGAGAGGTTTGGATGTACATACAGAGTTTGTTCGGTTACAGCTTATTAGTCCTGGCCAAATTATGCAAAATATACATAAGGAAATGGTGGGTCACAATTTCCTGCTCTTGGGATTATTTGGACGGAATGCTTAGGCTTCCTCAACTCGAGCCTGGCAGAGGCTACCTGTGGTACCAGAACTATGGTGCAGGACTGATGAGGATTAAACAACCTTCTCTTCTGCTATTTCATTGTCAACAAGGGGACAGAGCAGCTGCACAACCTGTTAGGTTGCCTCCCTGTTTCTATCCCTCATTATGTACCTGGATCCTGGATGCATATATAATGTATATACAGCATGTATAATGAATATACAGCTCTTAAAATCATCTTATAAATCAATCGTCGACTGATGAAAAGGCATTTATTGTTAGAACTTGCTGATAGTTTAGCACAAAGTGGCTTTCCTGGTTTCTTGAATGGGGATTCTTTTTCCCGTGTGAGTCCTAAACTAAACTCTGGATCTGGAACATTTTAGATGTTAGGGAAATCACTTTTTGATATTTGGCCTCTCCCCTTGCTAAAATTATAATCACACAACTTACATAGCTTTGTAAAGAGCTTTGAGATCTATGGGTGAGACACAGTACAGGCATTTTAAGCATGATTTATTTCCTTGCTGGGCCTATCCCTAAGTGGCTCATTGAAGAAACAACATTTATAAATATGCATAGCTTCCTGGTATAGAATTTTTCCTATTCTTTTCAGAATATACAGGCTAAGCTGTTATTATTCACTTTTCCATTTTTAGAATCAACGATTAAATTGCACCACACTGCTGTGTTGTAGCAATTAAAATAACTACTGTCTATCTGGCAGTCCTTTAATGGGAAATGAAATTCACTTTTAGGCATATATCATGGTAATACATATATCATATGGTATACAATTTAGATCATTTTCGAGCACAGTAGCAGGATTAGTTCTTATTCCCTACCTAACCATAGTTGCAAGCATCAATTTTGTTAATTAAGAATTTTAAGCCCTGTGAATTTATAGTACAATTATGTTTTACTTCATAAGTAGGTCTTTACCCCTCTACAACTATTAACAAAATGTCCACTTATATTATTTGCTGGTGGTTTCAAAGGCTTATGAAATTTCTGATGAAGATTTACCCTTTTGTCTAAGCTTTTCTCACTGCGTGTCAGCTGTTTGTCAGCAAAACATAACAGTGAAGACTTTTGACTTAATTTTTTTTTTTTTTAAAGAAAAGCCAATTCATCAGGTAAGAAAGACTGCTGCTCGCACTCTCAAGGCCTGCCAAAGACAAATGGCTGTAAAAATTTAAAATCAATCATTAACAGATTAGCTGTTGGTCCAAAGTAAATAGCAATCAGCTTATTAGGCATCAGGCAGAGTGAGATAAAGGGGAAGAGTTATTGAAAATGAGGATGTTTGCTGGGGCTGTGCTGATGGAGCAGAACAGGGAAAGGCTGTTTCTTTGTTGCTCTAATTACAAATGGAAAATAACCTACAGTGCTGAACAAGTTGAGCTCCCTAGCTGAATTGAATGGAGCATAGTGCTTATGTTCTACGTCATGGCTTGATTTATCTTGATTATCAGTAGTTTGCACTACTTCTTCCCTCCCCAAAAGGCTCTGTTTGGCATTCTCTTATATCAAAGTAAATGCAATTTTTGGCTCTGCAAAGAATGGGATGTTGGGGGGAGAGTTGCCACAAGAGAAATGCCCTTCTCATCCAAAAATATAATTTCCATACAGGAAATTCCTCTCATGTGATGGAATTTTGTTTGTGACAGGGTTTCATTATGGTTGAGCAACAGATTGCTGGTGACTAAATCACAGCAGGCTTTGTGCCATGGCTGTATTCGGACACCATGAAATTCTGCAGAGCAGATAAATTCAGAAAAAGGCAGATGTCGTAAGAGGAAATGGAGAGAGAGAAGGAATGGAGGGTCAAAAAGGCTGGGAAAACAGAAACAATAGAATGTGGGTAGGAAGCAAAGCTGAGGGGAAAGAAGACAAACAATAGCTGAGAGTAAAATGACATGAGGAAGCAGAAAACTCAAAGTGAAGTAGGAAGTAGAAGGAAATGGCTACAAGTTAAAGCCAATGACAAAAGCTCCCTTTCATCATATAAACACTGAAGTGTTTACATAGAGAGAAACTGACCATTAGAATGATTTACTGGGAGTGGGGGCCATTTCCCCATGGCTGAGCATGTGAAATGCAGACTAAGATGTTTTTCTAACAAAATAGGACACCTGACAGTTTTGTGTTCAATGTTTTGAGCGCAGTGAATTGAAAGGTCTGCTTGTGGAAAAAATCTGGAAATGACACCTTTCTATCAATGATGTGATTCCGTATGTTACACTTGTGAAGCCTCAGACAGTACATGACTGAAAGCAACCTCAGAAAAATTGCTGCTCACCAGCCTGGTGTAAGCTATAGTCCCTCGTACCCTGAGCATGAGGTTACACACTGCTGCCTCCTCCCTGGCATCCATGCCATGTGACTGACCTCTGCCTCTTGACTGCATGGATGCAATGCAGTGCCAGGGCCAGCTTCAGTCCCTGGCAGCTAAACTGGCAGCACCTCAGCCAGCTTCATTGGAGCAGCTGCCCCTTCATCCAAGACTCCAGTACAGTTTTACCCTTCCCAGTTACATGTCTGGGGCCACTGCTCAGCCCTGGAAGAGGGTGGAGGTGTCCACTAAATCGCGCTGGCACTGGGGTGGTTTCTTGCCCTAGTGCAGAGCTATAGCACTACAACAGCACATCCTCAGCCAGGGCTCCTCTATCGTGCACAGTACAGAGAGCAGACACAAAAATGTGGGGATCCTTTTTGCAGAAGAAGAAAACAAGACCAGATTAGTAAGCTTCTGTACGATCTTACTTCTTTTTCCGTAGGAAAATATATGTAGGGCCTGACATAAGAAAAACTATTCTGGTATTCCTTAAAATTTCCCATTAAATAGCTGTGGAAAAACAGGAGAGGGGCATTATCTTTCCACCTTCTATATTTATGTTTTTTGCTTTTTGCCCTATTTCTCCTGTATCAAAAACCAAAAGATCTACCTTCTGTTCATCTTCTGCTGCTTTTGCTTTAATTTACTGTCTAAGATACCGAAGCAAAATTCATAAAATTACATAAATATGATTTCAACAGAAAGAAAAAAGTGAAAAGTCTCAGAAAACACATCCTAACAATTATTTGCCAATGTTTCCACAGAGAAGACCAGTCAGCTGAAATGGCAAAGTAGCAGAGGCCTCTTTTCCACGTGCCAGAATGGCTGAATAAGTTACACAGAACAAAAATGACTTTTTTTCCTGCAATTCGTGGAGTCCTGCGACGGCAGCCCACACCTGGGGGCGACAGAGCTGTGGCAGTCTGTCACCCTTGAGCTGTTTCTCCATGCACCAAGGAGCAGAGGGGTGGTGCTGCTTTCTGTCTACAGCAGGAATTTTTTGAATTATTTTCAGTGGACAGAAGGCCAGCGTGGGGGGAGTACAGGGACACTCATCCAATGCCACAGACATTGATCCTGCCAGGAAAAAGAGCAAATTGACTTGCAGTACAAATGGTGGTATTGCAAATACAGAGGGAGAGACATTTTCCAGTGTCATCTTCAGCCTAAAAGAGGGCTCCATGCATATTACTCAAGTGAAGGGAGGCTGTAGTGTTGTCTAGGGGTTGCACATGTCAAGGTAGATTCTTGTCTTCTCCCTTTTCCTACGTATTGGTGTCCTCCAGTCTGCTGGAAGCTATGCAGTGAATTTTGTGTGTTTGCAAAATTTATCTCCCTGAAGAAAATTGCCAGGTTTTTGCTCAATTGCTCGTAAGAACAGATCAAAAGCAGAATAAGTGTGGAAGGCTGACAGCTAGCCAGTCGCTAGGATGCCCTACAGAAAATTGAAGAAGGCAGCTGCAGGACTGGCTCTTAATAACAGAGAAAGACTAGAAGTAGTTGACATAAAGACTGTAAAGAAACAGTTACACTGGTGACACACATTATACAAGGACTGCCTTACTTATTTTTCTACCCACATACTCCTTTTACACAATTTTTGCTTCTTTTAATTAAGTGTTTCAAGAGAAAATAATGGGATCTTAAAGTCTCCTGTATTTTGGAAAAGGTAGTAGTAAATTGTGCGGTTTTGACCTTTTCAGTTTTTTGTAATTTGATTGGCTGTCTGTTCCTCTGCCTCCACTATTTACAGCTGCAGTGAACTGTGCAGAAGGGGTAGGATGGCTAGCCAGCTGAAATACGGAATATTTAAAAGGTTAAAATGCTGCAACATACTGGTGCCTTCCACAGAGTATATGGGCATTATAAATTTTGCTGTGTTGATCACATAAAGGATTGAGAAATTAAATGACTTCATGAATCATTTTTTGTGGGACAACGAATGTGACCAAAATGGGGAAAAATTGCATCACTCTGACCTCAGATCTGGGAAGCATATTTTTTTTTGTGTTTATTATGTTTGCTGCAGTAATAGATGAAGACTCCTCCTGAAGAACAGGATCATTTTAGCAGGTGTTGAGTATCGATGAGTGACACAAAGAAAACCTGCCCCAGAAAGCCTGCAATCAAAGCATCTTGAATCCATTCAACAGGTGACTAAATAGAGGTGGTGACCTTCTTAGGAATAAATATTTCTTTTTTAGCATACCAGAGGGAGATCTTACGGAAAACACGGTATACTTTGAAAGTAATTCCTTAGCAGATGGAGACAGTAATACAGAAAACACTTCTAGCCATGTAATGAGTCCAGAGGGCATCTGAGGGGCAATGCCAAATAATTTGGTACCCAGGCAGTGTGCTGAGAAGATTGACAGGAATGTAGCAGGGCAACAGGACATCAGAATCTCAGACCAGGATGACAGCTGAGACACTAATAACTACAAGAAATAAAATCTTCAGGATTTGGTACTTCCCTTTGTCATTGATAATGAGTCTGGTAAACAGCAATCAGTTCTATGAAAGCTTTTCTCAGTGGAAAAGGCTGCTTAGGGCAAATCTGAAGAAAGGCTTCTCAGAAAAAAAAAAGGCAGCAAAGCTTGGCTTTGCTGCAAAAAAAAAAGCTGCAAAAATGTGTATTTTGTGTGCAAGACAAATCTAAAAACCAAAGAATACCAAAGAAGTGTGGGGTCTCATAAACTCCAGCAAGAAACTTTCTGGCACTGTGAGCACTGTTAATGCAGATCAGCAGTAGCTGGACCTCTGTGCTGAGCCTGGAGGATTAAGGCTGCGTCTCATCTCCCTGCCCTGACCCCACACATATCCACACATGGCAGAGCAGAGCAGAGCAGAGCAGCTGGAACACCATAGAGCACCGTAGGTGATCGAGTGGGAAGCAGATACAGGCAGAAAGAAGTGATGGATCAACTGGGGTTGCAGGCACAATTCAGAATTGTGAAAATTTTGCTCTAGCTCCTCCATGCTCTTGGAAGTCAAAAGTTTCATCTTATTCAAGTTGTAGCTCTGGATGAAAGTCAGAAGTGTAGGGAAGAAGTCTGTTACCACACTGAGATACTGGGAAAATGTCTTCAGAAGGAAATGGCAGTATTGCTTTTGATCCATCATTTGAGACACACTCATGATCTTGAGGGATTTATTTTTTGTGGTCATTAAAACTGAATGTTTTCATTGATTGGGATAGCTTCTTTCTGGAGGAGCTGCAGCTGCCGGGACAAACAAGCCTCCATTCTGCTGTGCTGATCCCTCTGGGAGCCAGGAGTGATTGACAAGGAGCTCTGGTTAGGGCAGACTCTCACCCGAAAGTACAGGAACTGGTGCGTGCATTTCACTGAGAGCAGCCTTTGCAGCGCTGAGCCAGGGGGATTTCCCTTCTTTCCACAAACATCAAGAGGCAGAGAAAAGTGTTTCCAGCCTGTCCGTGATGGCAGGACATGCAGAGACAGCCCTTGAAGTTAGTCCCAGCCTTCTCCTGCTGTCCAAGGTGGCCTCTATCCCACCCTAATTAGGCTGTCCTCGGAAGCAGCAGCAGGAAATCCATGCATGAAATGGGGGATCTCTGGAGTTAGCTGGGGCATACGTTGCTTGAGGGACAGGAGGTCTGGAACAAACAGCATCACCTCCAAAATTGCTAAGGAGTGGAGATGGGTTGGACATGCTGTGGGACTTGTGCCCGGGCATCTTGGGATGTATCTGTGTGCAATCTCCTGACGCCCTACCCCTCCGGCTGTGGAAGGCGGTGTCCTTCCCAAACATTACAGCCGACTCAGAGGCTCAGGGACTTCACCAGCCCAGGGATCCAGCTGCTTGCCTCCTCCTCCCCCATCCACACCACAGCTGCTCTGGGACAGCCTGCTGCATTTACCCTGCTGTTCAGGGAACACAGACTGCAGTTGGAGGTGCTGAGCTCTGAGGTCAGCTGCTGGGCATGGTGGTGCCTTGGTTTGCCTCAAGGGCTGAGGGAGGGCGATGTCCACTCCTGCTAAGTGGCTGAAGCTGAGGAGCCCTCACCTCTTCCCCCTCTTGGTTCTACAACCAGCCCCATAAAAGATATCAATATGAGAATATACATATAATACCTGCTTAGATGGAGATATAATTTATTGAAGCCATTGTTTAGGCCCCTCGCGTGGCACTACAAGTGCCCAGCCATGAGACAGGCTGTCGTCAGCTCACAAGGAGGGAGTGTCTCCCCTGGAAGTGGTGGTGGGCTTCGGCAGGCTGGAGACCCAGACAGAGACCATCCATGGGCAAAAGGGGGAAGCCTCTTCATGAGGCAGAGCTGGAGGTGGGCGAAGGCAGCTGCCGAGTCTGGGAGGGCACAGCCCCACGCCCAGAGGGCACCGACAGCCCCCACCCACAGCGCCAGGCTGCTTCATTTTCATCCGCTGATCAGATATATTTACTTCTCGGGTATTTCCCTAACCAGAATTGACTGCACTATAATTGCCTATTTCTTTGGTCCATTGGCTGTTAACCTTGAAGCGCGTCGGGCGGAGGCAGGGAGGCCCTCCCTGTCAGGCCTGACCCCGGCCCGCGCCGTGGGCTGCCATGACAACCGCGACAGATGTCACCCATGCCGCCCGCGCCCCCCGGATGGGGAAAATCGATCTTGCGACGGCGCCGCCGTGCACAGCCACCGACCTGCCAAGTGTTCCCGGCTCAATCATTTGTTTCATCTAGCGAGGAGAGGAAAACATAAAAGAAATGAAATGAATTTGACCTCTGTCTTTCGAGTGACTCCGGCACTGCGCTGAATCCTAGCAAGCGCCTCTTATGAATTTGAAAAAATTACATTAGGAATAACATTTTGAAGTGAAATGACTCTTGTAATGTCAACCCTCCAGAAACATGTTATTTCAAATGTCAGATACCTAGCAATCGTTTGCTATTTTCTGCATGTGTCCGGAGGTTATCTTCACCTCGGATGCATTTCAGATAAATTATTTTAAAGAAACTACCTGTGAAGTACACAGGAAAGTATTGCTTGGTTTTTCTCACTGCCCCAGTGAGGAGACCTTCTTTGTGGCTGCATAGAGCATCTCCATGATGAGAAGACGGTAAACAATGCTCTGAACTGACAAGGTCTCTCCTTTATTAAAACTGTGCCAGAGGGTGAGGACCTTCCCAGTCTGGAGCAGCATTTCCTGAAAAGGTGGCAGGTACACCAATGAAGGCAGAGGATCCCAGGGGCACAAGAAAGGGGCCCCCCCAACCCCTCTGAGGGTTTGCTTGCTGCATAAGCAAATTATTTATGACCAAACTCTACAACTCTGTGCTAACATTTGCCAATGCATCAATGTCATCCCAGCAATGTTACACGTGTCCAACAAATGGGGAAAAACCCAAACCCCATGAGGCTTGGTTCATGCCTACCACTGGATAGACCTGCTGGCAAATTTAAGAGGCAGCCCATCACAAATCTGTAGAGATGGAGAAATCTCTAAGACAACCTCATCCTTAAAAAAAAAGGAAAACAGCACGCCACTGAAGGTGATTATAGTAAAAAGGATGTCTTAAGATTTTGAATGTGATATGTCTGTCTCTCTGATGTGGGATATTTTATTGCATTTTTGCCCTCAAGTGAAGCTGACGGGAGCCAGGCTTGCAATTTAAATCAATAAGAACCCTTTACCATGGCCATAAAATACTTGGTTAAACCTTTGAAGTGGCCACAGTTGAATGCGCAGTGAACACAGCATAAATGCTCCTTGAGATGTATTGTGTTAGACCACTGCTAAAGTGGCGTTCTGAGGAAGCGGTGCCTGAGCACCTTCTGGGGGCAGGGCAGAGCAGTCTGTCTTCTCTGGGGCACTGGGGGTTGCTCTAAGTCAGTGCCCATAACTGGTATGCTGCCCCTCACTGCAGATGTCCAGAGATGGTGCTCCCAGCTAGATGGGTTTCCTGGGGTGGGGAGTCAGGCTTGAAAATCCCATAATGTGTTATTCTACCTCTTGGCAATGGCTGGGGAAACAGGAGGCAACCATGGCTGGAACAGCAGTGTTTCCAGGGCCAGGTCCTTGATTATGTAAATCATTGTTGCACCGAGGAGCAGGCCTGAAGGACCCCAGCTGAGGCGGGTTCTGTGCAGGATGAACAGTGACTGCACGAACGTATGTCTGTCTAGCTTTTGGCACGTGCATGCATGAATGCATCTCGCAGATACCCAGGTAAAAGCCTGTGTAATAACAGAAAGCCCTCCGTGAATGTCATGAGGCATTTCACCATTTAATATTTAATACTTACAGTAAGGATAACCAAAATAAAGGTTGACACTTCACCATTCCCGTAAATAAAGCAGTAGGAAAACAAGTTTCAATCTGTTCCCTAACTGTGCAGTTGTTTGTGACAAATTCTTAGGATTCTGTAAGGAGAAATCTGTTGTTTCTCTATTTATAAAGAAGCTTTTCATTTAAAGAAACCAAGGACTAAGCACTCCTTTATTGTTGGATAAATCATACTGCTAAAGCCTCTGGCCCAGTGGCAGGCGAGAAGTGCATGGGGCAGACTGGCTCTTCCAGACACATAGGGAATATGTTCAGAAGCAGCATTAAGTGCACGTACTAGTTGGAGCACTGTATGCTCTCTGGGTGCATGTCCCTGGCTGTAGAGAGGGCTCTGCCCTGTGGGTACACCCTTAGGCTGCCAAAACTTGCTCAGTTTGGGACAAACAGTCCAGCTGATTGTGCTGTTTGTTCTGTTTCATTCCTTTCAGTGAGAGCTGGATCCAGACCAGGGAGGTTCAGCTCTTTAGCAAATATGCTAGGACGGCAAAGACAGTCTTCCCTTCTGTCCTGTACATTGAGAGTTTGGCCTTAAGCTACTCTCAGTGTACCTCAGTATTACAGAGGTAGCAGCAGCATGTGTAGAAATACTGTGTGCTCAGCACATTGAAGGAATGTGGGCTTAAAAAACTTCAGTATGTATTGTTTACAGCAAATGTTATTTGTGACAGATCCTATGTCTAGTAGGTGTGAGTCTATTTAATGGTTTCTTTTAAAATATATATAAGTTAGCCTCACCACATTTACAGGGGCTGATTAGGTTTGGAACCTGACTCTGCAGAATTTTTCCTTTTTTATAACCCCTTTGTCAGGAACATAGGTGTTTCTGCAACCGTGTCAGAATTGTCACGTGTATATTCACTGCCAAACATGACCTTCCGTGGCAGTTTGTATATACTGCTCCATACACCCACATTGTAGAACACAGATTATTCACATTCATTTGTTCATATAGATGCCATATTGTTTCTTTTGCACTGAGAAACATCGTATGTTGTTGTTCCACAGTATTTTGATCTAAAAATAGCTGAAATGAATGGTTGCTGTTATGCTTCACTGAGAAGTTTTGCTCAGATCTGTGTAGTTTGCTCCAGTGAATTTCCACTGGCTTCTCTTGCCTTTACTCAGGCTATGTCCTTCCACTTCTTTTAGTCAAACCTGTGTCCTGACAACAAGCTGCATGAATCACGCTTCACTCTCTCTTGCCCTGGATGAATTCAGCAGCAACATGCCCTTTGGTGCAAGTGGGAAAAGTAAAACCTGCAAGTTACCTAGAAAGACTTAAAAACATTTCTCCTATTCTAGACAGTATCACCAAGAGCATATCCCAGCTCAGAGTCCAAACCCGTGTGGCCTACGAGGATAAACAATACGACAGGGAAATAATCAGATGAAGAAGGAAGAAATGTGATTTGTTTCACTGTATTACATCTGACAGTATGTATTTGTCCTACCTGACATCTTGCTTACTAGTTAGGCAGAATTAGTTTGGATATGTGATTGTGGATTAAAAAAAATTTCTTCCTATTTCATCCCATTGCTGGAGACTCCACATGACTGCACACAGACACCTGAGAAATTTTCCAAAAAAATATACATCCAGACTTGTGGCAAGTTTATCTGTTTATATTTGTCTCTCACCTTATTCCTATTTTTCCTTGGACTAGACTGGTAATGAAAGGCATTTCTCTCTCATGGGGCATCTGACAAGAAGACACACAGAGCTTTGTGACATGGTCACTGAATGCCTCCCTTCAGTCTCTGGCTTACATAGATATGACTACCCAAAGAGACAGACTAAATAAAGGTCTAGATTGTACCATCTTTAATTTTATATAGTGGGCCTTTAAAATTAAGGAAATTGCCATGACTGTGCTATTTTTTCCCAGGAATTTTTCTGTGAATATGTCAAACCAAAATCAGACATGATAAAACAGGACCTCCAGTCCCTGCTGTCGCTGATGGGTAAGCTGCCTCAACACTACTTCCAGCTTGAGGTGCAATTTTCTGCCTTCATCCATAGAAGGAGAAAGAAAGAAAGAATGAAAATGGATTTTTAAAACAGGGAAATTCTGACTCTAATCTCAACTCAATATTACAGATAGTGGACAGAAGCCCTAGCAGGGACACCACGGAGACAAATCCTACAGCAGAAGGGACAGTTTCCCTTTATTTTTATGTAATTCAACAGTTTTTGAGTTGTCCCTGATAGATTTTGCTTAAAACCTCATTGGTTCTTAGTCAGAACAACTGGCAGAAGGATATTCCTGAGGAGCACACCTTATGGATTGTCCTAGATAATTTCACAGAAAGGTCTCCTCGTAGTCGTGGCTTGTTATGATCAGCACAGCAACCTACAATCAGTCCCCCTGAATTGGGCAGTCCATCTGTCTCTTTTATTTGAACAGCATGTAAATGTCCTTTCTCTGCTCACACAAGCACAAGGAGAGACTCTTGGTTCAATTTTGAAGCTGTTGCTTTAGGTCTGGATGCATGGTCTGAGAAAAGAGCTGGACAGGCAGAGGGGCAATGGCCAAAACCACCTGCAGTTACCCTCTCAGGAAATTTGTTGCAATCAGCTTTTCCTCTAAATTTGCTATATACATCTCCAGAAACTGGTGTTTTTTCCCAGGTTGTAGGCCTTGTGGGTATGATCCTCTGAGTGCAGATGCACTCATCAGTACAATCTTTGCCCATCTGCTTTCCTGATTCCTTGACTGCTTGGACATTTTTTCCTAGGCACTACATGCAGGGAAGCTCCAGCAGGATCCCAGGAACAATGGGTCAGAAGAGAAGGATGTTCATGATCTCAAATATTTCACTGTTAACAAATCACTCTACAAAGCACACAAACCTCCTACAGTCTAATTCTGAGGCAATCATAAACACAAGAGTCACTGAGTTTTCTTCCAGCCTTCCTGCATTTGGGCTCTGCTTTATTTGCTCCATATGCTTCTTCTTCCAGACTTTACCATCAACCTCCTCCGTAGCTGTGGTTTGGAGTGTTACTCAAAGACAAAATCCAGTAAAATACATTTTCTCCCATATGGAAGAGCTTTTCATGTCTGAAGGCTTGTTTGCTTCTGCAGTAAAATCTATGCTGTAATCTACGAAGGAGTTTGCATTCCGACATGGGGTGACATTCTCCAGTGAAGGTCACAGCACTGAATAGACGCATTGACACAAAACACGATTCATAGAACAAAATGGAGTTCACAGTTTGACATAGATATATCCTCAATCTGTCATGCATTTTTCCTGCCTTAACTTGATGGTCAAAGTAGCTGGCCAGGTGTGAGCAGGGAGGTGATGTATGTCTCTTCAATAGCAGCAGTAATTTCCTCGTCCCTCCTCAAACTTGCCCCTGTTCCGAGATGATGGCAACACTAGTCTCTTGTGCGACCTTCTGATCGATGGAGTGACAAGCTATTTCTTTCTCAAGTGAGTCCTAATCTCCTATTATGCCACAAGTACACAGTCCACTGTGATAAAAGCTTGCAGTATATGACACCTGGTCAAAACAATTATTTTGGTAGTTGTTCCCTATGGATTTGGGCTGTGACATGCTAGGTGGCTAAACTAATCCCTGGAGCAAAGGGATTCCTAAAGTGAAATATGATTTAGAGGACATTGGCTGGGGGTTTGGAATTCAGTACATGATTCTTAAGACTAGTCAGCTCTGGAGTTATCTGCCTTTCACTGTATTCTTGTACTAGACTTTTGAGTTGCACAGTTTTCTGAGTCTAGGAGCATTTCAGGGTAGGTGTCACCCATCAATTTCTTAGGCACGTTCAGCACTTCTCAGGATTTGCTTCTCATAAATCAAAGTTATCTGATCTGTTGTCTTGGCACAAAAGGGTAGTCTACAAGGTGCAAAAGTTTAATTTTCAAGCTGCTTGTAACAGCCTGTTGAGACAAGCTTCTCCTAGGCCATATTTTTCTGTCTGGAAAAATGATCTGCCAAAGGTCCCATGGCCTCTGCAAACAGAATTCCTTGACCACTCAATTTCCACGGTGGATACTTGCCCTTACTAAAGTTGTTGGGCTTTGTTACTGGGTAAACCCATACAGCCTCCTCGAGGATCCTCTTGCCTCTTCAATATCTGCATTCTTTTCATGTGGTAATCAGAACTATGTTTATGTCAGGGGATCCAGGAGCATATCAAAGTTCATGAGTCTGGATATGTGTTTCATTCATATCTGAGAACAGGCTGAATAATTGCTTCTTTTCTGCTTTCACACTTCATTTCATGGAAAGAAAAATGCAGTACACGGGCCACCAAAGGATGTGCATCCTTAGGCCTATCAGCTAAATGTAGGTATTGCGCAAGCAGCTGGATATCAAGGAGGCCCTTTATTACCACATCTCTGTGGTATAAATATTCTTAAGAATATTGTTTATAGATTTACCACCCTGCAAACTGTTATATTCTAGTCCCTAGCTAATCTTTTTCCCTCTCTGACATAATAGGCCATCTCTCATTACAGTAACTTCCTCCCATTTACCTTCAAGTCAGATAATAAAGGGCTTTTATTCACTTACAATGGATCTAAAATAGTAAAGTCCTACTGTCTTCAATATGCTACTTTCAGTTCATCAGTTCAAGATCAATCCCAATTTATTTGATTATTTTTCCTTACACATCAATCCCTCTTGTCCCATAGATATTTTTATTAGTTCTTTATGGATATGCTCAGTGCGTAGAAGGATGTCCATTGTATTAAAGATTTGATCATAAGGGCTGTTTAGAAGGATATGCCAGTTCTCATGGAAAGAAGCACAAGCCTGCTAAACAATCAGTGCAAAAAACATGAAGCTGAAATAGAGTTTTTTAGCATTTCTTTTTTCCCAGTTGGAGCATGTATGAACACTATTTGTAGTGCAGTCTCAGAAGTACTATCCATGTCCATGGCTTGATTGTTCTGTGGCCAAAATAGTTTTGGGGTTTTTTATTTTCATACTTTTTTTTTTTCTGGAAGGGGAGTCTGCAGGACTATCTCTTTATGAAAATAATATATTTTGTACTCTGTTTTCAGTAAAATGGTTGAAGTCAATGATCTTAATGGTCTTTTTAAAGTAAATGATTCTATGATTTTATGATTCTATGGTTTCTCATTGAAGTGGTTGAGGCTGATGCAGTTATCCTGCCTACGTCCACGCACCCTTATGACATTTAGTTAATTATGTTTTTTCTCTTCAAAATGTTTACTGCTTGTCCTGTTATCCAGAGATTGCCTTTCAAATTAAGCAGCCAGCATCTTCTGACGATAGTTTCACTTAACAAGGAAATATTTGACTGCAAGATGTATATTTAAAACATAATTTCTTCCCTGCATGGTATAACTTAAAATGAATACCAGACCAAAGCTAGGAAGCTGTTAGGTGCAGTATCTCCAAACTACTTTAAAAAGCAGTAGTTCAGCCACACATGTTCATAAAAAAGGGGGCTGAAATTATCTTATCTAAGCCATTCTTAACAGTTGTCCTGCAGAGTTATTGATCCTTGGCTGCTCATCTAATGAGCAAACTACACAGTGGACCACAAGTGCATTTCAGTTTTATGTGCAAGTGCTGTAAATGCTATTTTCAAAGTTAATATATTATTTTTGTCAGTTTTATAGCAGCTTATTTAAAGTGTTATTAATGTTTAGAAATGTGATTTGGGGTTTATTTTATTGGTGTTTGACTCAGTTTTAAACACTCTTTCTTTATCCCCTCTGTGCTCAGGCTGCATATATATAATTTTTGAAGTTGCTTGCGTCTTTCTGGGTTTGTCCCTGATTGTTTCATTAATCTTGGCTCCTCCTTAAGACACTTCTACTACCACAGTGGAACAGTCTGAGTCCTAAATTTTAAGTCTTTGTGAATAAAAGATGTCAACTGGATAGATTTCCAGATGATGGAAACTGCAAGAAGCATGTGGCTATGCCTGAAGGGTAAGGACTAGCCCTCCTCATGGGTTTGGGTTTGTGTCCCAGCACAGGGTGGGACATGCACTGTACCAAACCCAGAGCACCCCAGAGAGGCATTATAACCCCAAGACTCCGCTCCAAGCCACAGGCCCTCCCCTGTTTCCACCTTTCTCTGGAGGAAGTAATTTTGCTTCTGTCCTGGATTTCAGAAGGACAACCCTGCCTTTGTTCTGTGGGTGGCCGGGAGCGAGCCCCAGGCTTCCCAACCCACCTCCTCCTCCTCTGGAGAGAAATAAACATGCACAGGGCAGCACATACACTAGTTTATAGTAGCAGCAGCTGTCAGAGAAGCTGTGCAGGGAGGTCTCACGCCCTTCAGCTCTTTTGGATAACTGTGTTATCCTCACGCCCGTCTCTGCCTTTGATGGGGTCAGAGTACAAAGCACAGCCCTGTTCAGTGAGCTGGACTGGCATCAGATGCAGGGTGACAGTGCTGGGGCAGGTGTCAGAGACAGGTCTTTAGGACCTGGTCGTGTGCTCAGACACCGGTACCAGCTCTGGTACAGTAAGCATACATATGGCCAAGTTCCTCAGATCCCAGAAAAAGGGAGGATGTGGCTTTGCTTTACACATTAGCACGTTGTTGAACCAGCAGTGGATTCTCCTGGGTGGGCAGTGAAAAGCAAGGGATACTCTCCCCTCTCTGAGTGCCTGCACTATCATGGTACAGCTCCTGAAAGATGAGCCTTAGCAGCTAAGGACATCAGATTCTGTAATTTCAGTGACCTTAACACAGAGAGCCCTCTGACATATTCCTCAGGGTGAACTGAAGCCTCTCCCCTGCAGCACATTCAGGGCACCTTCCAGCAGAGCATGTGCTTAGTTTTTAATGCATGGATGATCCCAGTGAGCTTCAGGCATGTCCTGAAATATGAACGAGTGTTTGAAGTGCTGAGCATCTCGGGGCTATCAAGCCCCAAATGGATCGATCCCAACACATTATGCAAATTGTGGGGCTTCCAACTTCACATGTCAAAGGTACACAAAAAGGCTGAAGAACTTAGTCCGCTCAAGTTATGTGCCCTCCTGGGAAATCCAATTATATAACCTGTTTCTTTCTGAAGCCCACTCCTATTCTCAGCCACTTCAATAGCCCTTCACTGTTTCCACCCTATTCTTGTTACAGCTGGTGACCATCATCTCCAAAATGGAAATCTGAATGTAAAATACATTTAAGTGGCTCTGCTGTTTTCAGCTTTCTGCCTTACATGTTTTTGTTGTGTCGGTTGTTTCTGCTATTCGTCCCACATTTTAGAGGACAAGCCAGTCAGTGGGTTAAGTGACAGAATGTTTTTCATCTCATTTAAGTATGTCTCTATTAAAATGTAAACTGCTTTCTAACCTCTTTTGGGAAAAGAATTAAAGAAAAAAAAAAGCCTACTCCTGCAGATGCAGTAAAGTCATGGTAATTTTCCCCAGCTGGAACTCCTGACTTTGTGTCTTAGCATCATATACAGCATAATTTATAAAAGTGTGAGCAACTGCAGAATTGTTCTCCTAATAGATTCTGAAGATTCCAATTTCCATTCTGCCACACAAGACTGAAAATCCACTTGTGCTCAGTTATCTGTATCTTTGCCTCATCCTCAGACTGCATCAAAAATCAGGTTCAGGTGCAGGTTAAGAGCATGCATTTACCTCAGGAATATGGGACTTATTAAATATCTCTACACAATTAACATCACCATATCAATAAGAATTATCATTATGTCCTGTCAATCAGGTGCTGAATTTTGCTTCAGGGAAACAAAACAATTTAAATTATAGGAAGTGCCCCCCCTTCTTTTTTTTACATGCTTCTCTTAAAATTGGATAATTATGTGGCTTTTCATTAGATTCCTCTAAGCATAATAGATCACGATATTCACCCTTTGACCTTGGTGATGAATGTTTCTGGTGAAAACATGTGACAAGCAGTGTTCTAATGAGAATAAAATACTGAATAACTGTGAGTCTCACATAATGAAGGAACAAAAGCGAAAAGCTCAACTACTTTTAAGGCTGCAGTGCAAAATGTGTTCATACAGCAATTCTGATGGATTGGAAAAGCAACTCTTTCTTATTTAAGATGGTACCAACAAACTTTGAAATCAGAGGCAGAGACAAAGGCAAGAAAAGACAAAGGAATCTTTGTATTCTGTGTAAACTCTGCAGGAACATGAGAAGTGGCCTCTATCTGTGCTGTCTAGGCAAGTTGTTACACAAAGCTCAGCTATTAAGTTTTCCTAAACATCTCAAAATTTTATGTATGTATTTATTGCCATAAAAGAACTATAAATTCAATTTGTTTCCAATCATTTAGAGTGGGGCTAAGAAGGTCAAATTCTCTCTCATGCAAACAGCCACACGCAGTAGTCAGTAAAGTTACAACAGTGGTCATTATTATTCAGTGTGTTTATAAAGAATTATTTTTGGACTGACAAAGATGACATACCAGTCATCAGTGCCAAAACAGTGAGGGGAAAAAAGGGAAAGAATTCAGCCAACCCTGAATTCAGCCAATTCAGGGTTGGCCGAATTAAAAATTGTTATCAGCTACCTTTTTTTTTCCTGTTTTGCATCTTGGAGCCCTACTGCCACCTTTCAAAAGGAACCTCAGAGCAGGGTTACTTACACCCACGTCTGCCATGATCATTTAGACCCTAATCTCGCTGGAGAAACGACTGCAGCATGAATGTTTGATTTAGTAGATAGTTATCTTTTAGTTTTGTTCTATCTTGGTTTTGCTTGTGTTGGGTTTTGGGTTTTGTTTGATGTCTGAGAAATGTTTATCATCTGAATTATCATCTCTGCTAATCAAACTTTCAGTCAACTTTGGAAGAAAACCTTTTGCTTCTAGTTTCAGGGTGGAGTTCATCTCTGATTCAAGGTCAGCTGTTCCTTAGCCCATACTAGAAATGGCTTTTTGTCTGAAATCCTGCCTTTGCAAAGACAGTGCCTGTGTTACTGTAGACTCTTGGGACAAGGATTTCAGCTGTGTTTGTGCCAGGATCTCCTTCGAGTTATCCTATTATCGCTGTTATTGGCACAACATTATCGTGAACAGAGGACTACATGAGAGAGAAATTTGGTCTCTTGTCTTTATTAACCTTACAAAATCCTTTGGTCTAAATTGTGATACTCTTATTTAATAAATTGAATTAAATAATATTAAATATTAATAAGGAAAAACAACTATAATTTCCTCAGTATTTATGCCGTAAAGCTCTCTAAGCAGCTTCATCTGACGCCAGGCCTCTGCTTGTACCCATGAGGAATTTGAGGGTTAAACTAAATGAGATGAAAAGTCAGGAGATTTGCACGGTAATTTGAAAACAAAATGAAAAGCCAGTGTAAGCATAAAGACCTTTTTCTCCTTCCCCATGTCTGTAAGCACCATGGACAATAATGCACTTTAAGGGAATTTAAAGGATGAGGAAGGCCTAAGGGGCACGCTGTGCTGGTAAGAAGATGCATTTTGCATGCCTCCTACAGGATGACTTGAGAGGAATCCCACAGGGAGAATGATGTGCCATGGAGCCCCTTTCCACTAGCAGCCCTTGTCCTGTGGGTTAACTCTCCCTACCAGCTGGTCCACATGGCATGCCAGGCTGCCCCAGGAAGTGCTGGAGAGGGCTCTGCTGAAGAGAGGTCTGCCCTCATGCTCTCTCCTTGCTCCAAGAGGCTCTCAGCCTGCTGCTCCTCCTGCCTGGACTCCCTGTGCATGTGGGGTGAGCTGGGAGCTGCAGGGCAGGGCTGACAGATGTACACAGCAGTCTAAACCACTCAAATATCTGGTCATTTGTGTCTCATCAGCTGTGAAAATATCCAGGGAGAAAAGAAGAGCATACCTATAGCAAGGTCTAATGAAGAGAGCAAGTTTTGATTTTCATGCAGGTGAATCATTAAAGGCAAAATAATCTTATTGATTGTTTGTTACAGTTGTCTGAACTGAGGGCTGTCTCCTTGGTGATTGAAATTTACTGTGATTGATGGGATCTCATAAACTCAGATCAAAAGGAGAATAAAAATGAAGGATTGTAAAAGCACATGACCCCAAATAAAAATGTTAGTGTCAGAAAAAAGTAAATAAAAATGTACTATATGCATTAAGCAATGGTGTCTGCTTACCCAGTGGCTGTCACTTAAATGTACTGCCTCAAGTATTTTGATGTTATATTCTAGTGGAGCTCACGAGAAAGAGGAGGGGA
>VZRR01009656.1:253180-260680 GCA_013398015.1 Oreocharis arfaki
AGGAGAGGAGAGGAGAGGAGAGGAGAGGAGAGGAGAGGAGAGGAGGAAAACAAAACCCCAAAACTGCTCTTAGCTGGGTTTTCACACTCTCTGTATAGATTTTTGGGTGCCACCCAAACTGTTTTGTACTGGCCTGTCAAATTTCGTCCTTCTAACATTTTAGCTGTCAGCAACTCAAAGCAGGTGTTGGTCTGGGCTAGGAAAACGTCTGGCTAGAGGGAGGGACTCAATAGAAGGGGGCTGGAGAAAGGCACCTGCATTAGGGACCATGATAACCATGTTGCCTCTTGTTCTGCTCAAAAACCAGAGCTCCACTGAAGGCACTCAGAGTCTGTACACGAAATAAAGAAGGCATGAACACACCATGCAGAGAGATCTTCATCCTGTCTCTGGGTGGGTTTCTAATGCTTTCAGCTAGGTTGTGACTTCACCTTCCTGTCTGTAAGTGCTGTGAGCCGTTGGTTGACCCTGCAGAGAAGGCTGAGATTGCTTCCTGTTGTTCCTTCTCCAAAATACAAAATGTATGATGGGAAACTTCCTGGGAAAAAGATGTCTGTTTTTGGAGAAAAGATGGACACACACAAAGATTGCAATCAGTCAAGGGCAATAGCACAGCTTGTTAAAACTTCATGGATACCTGAGGTTTAGTAAACAGGCCCTCAGGAATGTGGATGGAAGCCAGGGGAATCAACCAGGCAGCTGACAAACCTGATGGACTATCTTTCATTTGTGCTAATATTTTGAAACCAACTGACCTAAAGAAAAGTCTACCTTCTCATTATAAGATTGGCATTTTGGAGGATTTGAAAGTGACTGATGCCTGTGTCTCTTCAAGACCAGAATAAATAATGAATAATTATGCCAATAAATCATATAAATAATACAATAGCTGCCATTCTAGTTCATTTTATATCCTTGGTGCCCATCACAGAACCGCTTCTTTTCTCATTCACTAAGCCTTTCCTGATTCTCCTGTGCATTCCTTCTCATTGGTGATGGTTATTGCTTGGGTTATACTATAAACCTCAGCTACTTTTGGTGAGAGCCATGGAAAAAAATTATCCCAGTAATCCTGTGCCAGTAAATCTCCCAATATAGACATAATTCCACTGGCAACAAAATCATTTTGCTCCAGTAACTTATGTTATTCTGGGAGGTGTTAGAATTTCATGCAAGTTACAGCAATAGCAGGAGTTCTGCCAGCTTCACGAGCAGGACCAGCTGCCTCAGGTATTTCAAGATGGTTTTAACAGCAAACCATCTCTAGGAGGCAAGAATTTCCTTGACTTTTTCCTTATTTTTGCTATAAGAATCACCCACTGCTAACAGTAAATGCAGTTGACCCAGTGCTAACATGATTTCTCTGAATACACAGGCAAAGAAAAACTGTCTCCCAGCCAACAAAACAGAAGTGAGTAGTGGGGTTGTTAATGTAAAGAAACCCTGATATAGCCCAGGGAAAATTTTTAGCATGTGATCAATAAAAAACAATGAGCTCTAGGTACGTTTATTTGTGTCATTTATGTATCTACTGAGACAGAAGTCTGTGGGATTTGCAATAGCTTCATAAAGGAACTTTTCACTGATTCCTGTATGAATTTTGAATTGAGTGGTGTCGTTTTGTGCAGAGGGAGAATGAGAGTATCTCCTTTTCCTCTTCTTATCAGAATTAATTGGAAACTCTGCAAGTAGAGGCTGATGATGGTTTAGGAGAGTTGTTCTCATGATGGGTTAGTCCCAGGGACAATGAAGAACTTATTCTCTAAGATTTTCCTTGCTGCAGTGGTACATAAGCCCCCATTATCAGCTTCCTCAGGCCAGATCCCATAATCACCAATTATTTTTCATACCATTAAAACACGCACAACATTGCCCTCCAGCATCTGTAACACGTGCTTGTATCAAACCTCCCTGATTTGCACTGGAGCTTAAGTCATTCCTGAGCCCTGCCATCATGCATGGAGCATAGCCAGGGCTGTCTGAGCCTGTCTGTGCCATCAAAACACACAGCTAACACACTACTTTGGGAATCCTGAGGCTGCTCTATATCCAGCAATGCATCTTCCCTAATCCTGCCTTTCACAGAGTCATTTTTTCCTAATCATTCTCCTAAGAATGCTCCTAAAGTTAGCAGCTATATGAGTGTCGGAAACAGTTTTGCTTAGACTAAGAAGCTGTCACAGTGCTGAGAATGCTGCAGCTTTAACCAGATTTCATCTTTGTGTGTCACTGCTCATGTCAAAGTATAAATGTACTCAGACATAAGAGTTGTCCTGCTTTCATCAAGGGAGCCAGCCTGCCTTTGCCTAGTTCCGCTTGGTTAAGCTTGTTATTTAAATTGTTAAAATTGAGACATCGGCAGTAAATTTCAGAGAAGATATAACAATTATTAGATACAAGCAGGGCTCTTGTACTTGTGAACATATCATGCTCTTCTCCATCCACATGGAATTAGCCACAAATAATTTACAGCAGTTTTTTTAAGAATATGCCCCATAGTACTTTGATGGCATTAAATCACAGTCATTCCCAACTGGATCGTATTTCCAACTTTAAGACAGATTTGATGCTCGTCAGCACTGTGGCTCAGCACTCCAGGGGACCACCTTTTAAACCTGCCAGCTTTTGAAGAACTGAGCTTTGATTCCCAATGCTGCCTCCTGGCTGAGACCTGGGAGGGTCCGTGTCACCATACGCCACTGCCAGGCAGCACAGTCACCCCTTGGACAGTGAGGAGACGCAGGAGGATGTTTAAGTGACCTTGTGCCACTCAACTTCCACAGGAAAATGACTGACGATAGGAAAGAGTAGGGCTCACATCTTGCTCTGGCAGCTGCAAGCAAGAGGGGTCACTGCTGAGGTTGGAAGTTAAAAACAAGTGTCAGGTGAAAGCTGAAGAGGGAATATAAAAAAGGGGCAACATGTTTATATATATATAAGTAAAATGAGAGACTTGTTAATCTTTTTAGGGAAACTGATTTTTGTTCTCCATCTGAGCAGACTTCCACATAAGCCTCTCACCCATTCAGAGGAGATGAGCATAAACAGCTGAAAGGTTAAAAGGCAATGGGGATGTTGGACTAAAGCTGCCTAATGCAAGAACAGGAAAGAGGATGGGCCAGCAGAAGATGCCTGTGTTGCTGCTTGTTCCCCTGAAGAAACATCCCTTCTGTGATGGCACGTCTGCTGAGAGCCCACAGGTGCAAGATACAAACAGATACCTGCAGGTGCTACAGACAAATACCTGCAGCATGGAGGTGGGCAGGGATTTCTAAAGCCCTCCCGCACTTTATGTCTTCCAGCATAGAGCTGCAGCTCTGCTGTGCATTTTTGCAGGAAGCAGAGTCACAGAGGGTCCCCCTTCAGACCTGCATGGGACACCCAAGCAGCCAGAGTCCTTGAGTAGCACAGCAAAGATCACTAGATTTCCCTCTTCCCACAGAAAGCACTGGAAAGGGGATGGAGGCTCTGTATTGTCCTCCCTCCTGCACTGTCAGCTCCCTGCTGCGGAGCAGAAGGGGAAGGCTAAGGAGTGATTTGTGCCAGGAGAAGACCAGGGTCACACTATATCTTCTTTGAAACACCTGTTAAAACAGGGATCAATACATGGCTCCTAGAGTTACAGTTTGGCTCCTGCCCTTTACTCACAGTAGTGTGAAGGCTTCAGTCTAAGCTCCTAGAAATAAGGGACAGAAATAATATTGCCATTGAATCCCAAGAGACCTTTGTTGTAAGATTTAACAGACACAGGTCTGTGAACACTGGAAGGTGGCTGGAAGGCCCTGGAGAGGGAGAAATGGAAAGGCTGGTCAGTAAGCCTTGTGTTGTTCATTTTATAGAGATAGATAAAAATATTCTTCCCCTGGAATTTTGTTTTTATTCAAATACAGGCAAAATTGTTTGTGGGGAGGACATGTAGCTCTGAAAAAAAACAGAGAAGAGGAGAAGAGTGCTTGGACTCGGCAGCTCACCCTGTGCCCAGGTAGTGCCTGGCAGTATGCAGTCCCATCTCATTTTCACAGAGGCAACCTTGCACAAAGTCATGCATATTAGGTGACTAACCATGTCTTTATGGGGCAAGAGGGTGTTCCTGCCTGAAGTCAGAAACCCGAAGACTCATATTTCTGATCAAGCAGAACTTCTGCAGCTCATCCAAAGCGCTGGTGACAAACTGCTGTGTGTTTTGTCCAGTGCATCCAATGTGTCTGAACACCTTGCTGTTATTGTGCAGGTACAGACCAGCTGGTCAGCTCATCCACAACAGATGGACCCATCCCTGACCCCTCAGATATGGCATTCATCCTAGCGCCAGCCTGTGCTTGTACATCTCTCTCTTGCCCAGTACACCCAGCTGCACTGAGGCACACTGAAAGAGCCACAGAGGAACTGCATTTCTGAGCATGTCTGGATATACCAGGAGATGCAATCACATGTGCCAGGTTAGAGATGTTAGCTGTAAAGGTTAGGGATATTGACAGGGATACAGGTGTCCTTCCCAGAGGTGGAAGCAAGGAAGGCAAATCAAATCAGAGGGATATCAGTGATTCAGATCTAGAAAGCAAAAACTAGAAGAAAAGTAAGAGTAAAGAATTTTAAAAATTGTTTTCATCTGTCTCCATGTTGGAAAAAGGCACCCCTCTTCTCACTCCTGGTAGCACAGATTTTATTCCAGTATATAGGAAATTTTCTGTCTCATTCTGCAAGGGTTGGAAAGACAATTCTCAGTGAGTATGTAAGGCACTACACAGAGAATATCTTCTAGGGATCTGAGGTTTGCAGGAACTGGATGCAGGGAGATGTGGGTGCTGAGAGAGACCTCCTCAGTGTGAGGCACTGACCAAACCAGAAGTCAAGGCCATGGCAGAAGGAGCCATGTTGAGAGGTGAGAGCCTGGCACATGGACTGTTCATCCATCCTGTTTGCTCTGGAGCACCTGAGAATGGAACTGTGCAAGTGGTCCTGCTGTCTTTGGGGTTGTTTCATTCCCAGCTCCTGTGAACGAGATTTGAAGCTTTCAGGTGAAGCATCTGAGCTGAACCCAGCAGCTTTCACCAAGTCATCCTGCGTTTCTGAGTGCTCTCCCTCAGTGAGGTGATTTTCCAGAGGGAGAACCCCAATATCTCCTTTCTGAATGACTTTTGCACCTTGCATAAAAGCAAAAATGTCAAGCCATTTTTTTAAAAAAGTCACTCATACAGAAAACACTCATACAAAAATGACCCATACAAGCCTAAATTGTCATTCTCAAGGGTGTGCTGCTAAAAGAGCCTGCAAATGCCATTGGGCTTGGTTTTCATCTTTTCTCTCTCACAGTGTGACTATGACATGTGCTGGTATTTGCTTTGCGAGATAACAACAGACACAGGACATTTCAGGAAATGCAAGGAGACAGCTAACCATAATATCTGCAACATTATCAAAGCCAGCATAATGCTGGTCTGAGCCTAACAGGAAAGCAGCAGTGGTACAAAGTGGGCACACAGCTTTAAAAATGTCATGTCTCGTTATCAGCAATGCGACTAGTCAATCCTTGGTTAGAAGTGACTGCGAGTCTACAGAGAACGCTGCACGCTCCCCAGGCGTGATTCAAGTCTCCAACATGTGGCATCTTCACTTTAAAATATCTTGCTAACTAGGTATGGTTGTTGACGACCGTCCAAAAACCCTGACGGCTGGACAGTGCCTGAATGGAAGAGGAAAGCTTCGCTTTCATTTCTCCTGGCCTGCCTTCCTCAGCATTGTTCTCGCGCGAGCCCCACCGCGCTCCTGCTTCAGCCTGAGCACCAATAAGCACATTTTACAATTGTTTGCTGGGTTCAAAACACTTGAAACATTTCAAAGCACCTGACATCCTTTCAAGTTAGCTGCTAAAAAACCGAGCACAAACAGAATGGGTTTCAGAGAAGCTCTGTCAATCAGCGCTCAATCTGTATGTTCTCCGAGACATTCCTTATCCTGGCTGATTTATTTCATATTAAAAGGGCTGTCAATCTGTATCACAAGAACAGGTTGAAAAAAAAAAAATGAGTGATGTCTGTGACTTTTTTTTGTTTATTTAAAATGATATTTTCCCCCTCCTTCTTTCCCCCTTCCCTTTCTCTCTTACCAACCCCCACCTCTATTTTTCTCTGCAGGTATGGTATTAGTGTTGTATACCACACGCATTTAAATTAGAAATATATTTTGCAAAGCTGTGGCAGACCTTTCTTTTTTTTTTTTTTTTATCCGTCAAATATATCCCTTTTACCATCTGATAGCTTGGCAACAGGATCATCTCTCTTTCAGTTAAAATAAATGGGCCAGTAAAGTGGTGGAATATTCACTGTGCTGAAAAGACTTTACACTAGTTAATGTACACTGTGTGTTGTGGGTTTCATTAGAGCAGAATACTAATGACACACTGCATGTCTCCCCACGGTACCACTTTGTTGTAGCAGCTGTATTATTGTTTTATATTAATATATTGATTATTGTCTTCTTCTCTCATGTGCATGTTTTGTCTCCTAACTTTTTTCTCCTGGCATTGCTTACCTATTGCATTTGGCAATTGTTTTCAATATCAGATTTTTGGAATGAATGTTGATATTTATATGATTTCTTTTTGTTTTCCCCCATGTCTCCAAAGTAATTAATTTCCCTTGTTTGCTGCACAGATGTTGATATATTTTTCAGTGAAAGTTGATAAAGAATGACACCTTCACATACAGATATAGAGGAAAATAGGATAAATATCCTGGCATCTAAGATTATAAGGCGGGGGGGGGGGGGTATCTAAACTCTCAGAAGACCAATTCTTGGGGTTGGACAGAGGCGAGGAAAGATCTGGTTTCTGGATCTTTCTCAGTTTGTTTGACTGCTGAACTCATAGATCTTGTTTGCCGTAGCTGTGAGATAGCCCTTGCACCTGGGCTGGGTGACTGTTCTCTTCCTCTGAGAAAAGGAGAGGTGAAAGCTGAATTACCAGGAAAAAATTGTGATTTAACAATACTTGGAATGTAAAGGCACCATCATTTGCATCTGTGCCATTTCAGCAGCTAATAACACCATGGGACCTGATCCAGGTCTGGAGCCGGAAGGCACTACAGCAATATAGGTAACAAAGAAGAGTAACACCCCGGTAAACCCACAGTTATGCAGCTTTTTATGTCCTGTGCCTCAGAACCAGTGAATTCTCACAGCGTTTTTTTAAGGTGTCCTAATACACTGCTGTCATTACTTTCTCACAGAGAGCTTGCTGATGATGACGAGTCTATGAGTCACCTGAACACACCACAGCCAGTGCCAGAGAGGAGAAAGTAGAGCTCTGACAACTGATCCACTGCTGTAGAAAGTTACTCAATGCCCTCAAACCCCCGCCTTCGAAACAGACTTGATTGGCTGATTGGTGGAAGACCCAAGGAGTCCTGTGAGCTTGGACTGGCACAGGACGATATAGATCCTTAAAGGCTCCAGGAAAAAAAGGTGGTTTGGCAGAAGATGTGGCAATGTGGCCAGGTGATT
>VZRR01009656.1:265680-443180 GCA_013398015.1 Oreocharis arfaki
AGTCAGCTGCAAAGGTCTTCACTCTATTGTTGCTTTACTGAACATAGGCACTTTCAGTTAATGTTAATTATTTTACTGATAGACTTGCTCGTGGTCCTTGTGTTGGTCCCATGACAGAGGCTGTACTGGCTCTGGAGCAGCAAAAGAGTGTGGGTGACCTAGCAGGTCTTTTCAAGCTGTGGCTTCTCTGACAAAACCCCATCAAAAACAGCCATGACTGGAAAAAAAATCCTTTTTTTCTTTAAATCTGTACTGTGTAGAAGATCAATACATGAGAAAGTGAACTGATGGGGCTCTATGGAACAAACCCACTACTCCCAGGTTATTTATCCTTTTATATTGCTATTTAGCTCAGTTCACAGAGGGTGATGACACTGCAGACAGGTTCAGAAATGTTCTCTCCTGCCCTAAGAAGCCTACAGTTTCACTTGTGTTAATTATTATTGCTAGAGCACATGGCTCTGCTCTTCACACATTTAAAGATTCATTAAGAATTAATTTTCAGAATGGTATAGCCTGAGAGAAACAGACGGATAGGTCAAGACAGCTTTACATATGAAATGTCTGTCATAAAAAAGAGTTTTAGAATTACTTCTCACTTGCTGTATTTGTTCCTTCTGTGGGAACTCCCTCAGAGCAAGTCTTGCCAAAGGCAGCAGAAATAAATTTTTCTGGGGAAGGAAAGTGGTTGAAAGGAAGGATCCATGTTGCTATTAATACTTGTGTCTCAGCTGGAATAAAGTGTTCATACAAACAGTGTGTGCTGCTAGATAGCAGAATTTATAGTACTCCACCTGTATGGGATATTCAATACAAGGCACATTAAAAGGATTTAGAGCAGAAGAAGGAATCACTTCACTTGAAATACCATGACTGAGGTTTGTTGTTATAGTATCTACCTATTTTATTCTATTAAGGAATTTATACTGTCATCATTGTGGCATTTTTTGATGGCTTTATGCCTCGTGATTTTAGTTTGGCCCTTCTCAGCATTCACCTTGTTGAAAGTAAAGGCTTTTTTTTCTCACTACCTGAAATAAAGAGCAACCTGGTTAACCCTGAGCCCTCTTAGATCCTAAAATTCAGCGATGTAATCTCCCACTGCTTAAAAGTTTGCTTCAGTGTTGGTCAAGGACTCAGTAGAAGGGGGACTTGAGACAAAGCCCCCAATATTTATGATGGGACCAGGATACCATCCAAAAAGATTGATAATGCTGCAATCATCTAGTGGATAAATACAAAATCCAGTACTCTGTGCTTTAAAATATCCCTAGAAACCTCTCAAAATTATGGAACAAATCTGTGGTATTGCTTTTCACTTTTCTTACCTTCCCTCAATTTCTTTTTTTTTTTTTTTTTGACAGCCTAGGTGTATCATTTGCTAATATTTGCCGTTTTGAGTAGTCAGACACCTTAATGAGGCTTGCTTTTGCAATCCATTCAGTAACGTTTCCACAACACAAGTACCAGTGGGCAGCAACTCACGCCGGCATTGTCAAGGCAATATGGCAGCTGAGGAGCCGCAGTGATTGAATGGTGTGGAACAGGTGGGTAACACCATTTTCCCGTACAAACCTGGAAAAATTACACCTGGAATCCTGCCTTTGCTGCCTTTTTATCAGAAGGAAGCAGACGATGTGGAGGAGGCTCTGAGAGAGCAACATAAAATGATTAAAGGGCTGGAGGGAAACAGTTGGGCATGTAAGGAGGCATGAAAATGGAATGTGTATAGTTTATGTAAGCAATATCAAAGGAGAGGGCATGATGACAAAGTATAAATATCAGCAGGGAGGAGGGGAATAATTTGAGCTGGTAGAAGGTAGAGCTAGAACAGAAGTGAAAGTGAGAAAAGAAAGATGTACGTGTCCTTAAGAGGAATATTTTCCAGAGAGCGAGAGCTGCAGGACCATGGAGCAGTCCTCTAAATGAAGTGGTAGAAGCTCTGTCTCTGGAGACATTTAAATCTGGACTTTACAGAGCATTAGAAAATATAAAAATACACTGCAGGGAACAATCCTGCACTGTCAGGGGATGGACTAGATGACTTAATGCATCTTTTCCATTTCTAATTTCAATGATTCTATGGCTCATTAATTGCATATCATACAAATGCAGTAAAATTTGATGGGAATTAAAAAAAAAAAAAAAAAAGAGCCTACATTGAGGGAAGGCTGCTAGCCTAAGTTTAGACATATTCCTTAAAACATACGGGATGAGTACATCATTTCTTAAGATTGTTGCTATTCTAAAAGTTATTTCATTCACACACTTTCTTTAGCATACTGATGCTGCATGCAGCTGAGTGCAGGATAGGTGACACTTTCCTGTGAGGACAGCTTGTGAACTGATGTTTTGATCTCTTTCCTTGAGAACTTAAAAACGTACAGTTTCCCACAGTGGGATATACTGGGGTGGAGTGAAGTGCTAATTTCCCTTTACAGAACTGATATCATATAGGGTTAATTTTTTTTCTGTTGAAATACACAGCAGAGCTTTGACTGATTTGAATTGTCCTGGACCTAAACACCAGATTGATGGCAGTATCTGAATCTAGACCCTGCTAGAAAATCCAGTAGTGTTTTGTCAGTGAGAGGACAAACAACATTTTGAGGAAGTATGGAATTATCTGTTGGAGGTCTTTAAATGGATGCTGGTTCTTAATCCTTAATCCTGATGTATTACCTGATCAAATGAAGTCATTATCCAGCTGAAGCCAACCTTTTTCTCCTCCCAGTCATGTCTCACACCTTGAATGGGAACCTCGTGTAACAGTCTGCGTCTTCTTCAGCCTTTCCCACAGAACGAGCAACATCCTGTATTTATCATGCAGGGCATCACATTTGCCTCCTTCCTCAGAACAGGCACACCTGAGCAGCAGAGCACTGCAATCTTCCACCCTGTGTTGACAGGCACGATGATCTTGGACCAGAGTTTACAGCATTGCACCTCAGCTGGGGACATACCGCACCTCTTGGCATATGATAGACCATGACATTGGCTTAAAAGTAGGAAAAAAAATACTTGAAAAAATCTCTGCTCCCTATGGGACTTTGGGAACACTAATCCATGCCCAAGTTCTCACCTCGGCTGACGCCCTTAGTGCTCAGACTCTTTTTAGTGAACTCATGCTAGGCAGCTCACATGCCCGGCTTTTTTTACCTACTTGTCTAGAGTAGTATAATAATGTTTAAAGAGCAGCACAGTTGGCTGCAGCTGGCCAGTAACTCAGCTTTATGGTATCTGAGCAGAAAATTGAGTGAGGCAGGGAATCAGGGTGTACTAGCACATACACATAACATATTTCATTTTACTAGCTGCTCACTAAACACAAACCACATCTTTTTCTTCCTGTCTAAACATGCTGCTATGGAAAGTTAAGTCCTGTCCTTAATTTCTAACCTCAGTTTGTTAACTGGTTCTGTCCTGAGCTGTCTCCCTGACCATATAAACTGCAAAATATTGAGTAAATCAATTTATGTTTCCATTTGAACTTCTTGTTACAAATGTTCATTTGTTTTTAAGAGCTTCACAAAGTTCTTCAATAGGTTAACAATGAGGCCCTTTTTTCTCCAAAGAGGTCTATAATAATTAGCTCTTCCTGAGGCCCAGTGCAAGGCTGTGCCTGTCAGTAGCACACCATGAGAGTGTCATTTCCCCCTGAAATCCCATGATATTTTTCATACTGAACAATTCACGAAGTTAGTAATAAATTCTTATATAAGATGTCCTCACAAATCACAAAAGAAATGTGTAAACATATTCAGGAAAATACTTCTTAATGCATAGCTGAAAAATAAGGGGGAGTTCATCTAGCACATCCCTGCAATGTTCTTACAGCAGGTAGTGATTCCCTTTTCCTAGCATGTGCTCTGGGAAGTTCTGTCAATTTCAGTGAATGTAAAAGCTAGCCTCTAGATTGAGACAGACCCTAAACCAGCGAGTTGGGTATGGCTACATAAGCACATAGGTGAAAAAAAAGCTAAAACTTAGCCTGATCATCCTCCAGCTTGGGGCTTGATTAAAGGACAGTCATTTGTTTTCATTTTAAAACAAATGAGGGGCAGGAACAAAACAAGACAGCCATTGCAAAGAATTGCAAGGCAGCTGAGACTTATGGAGTATAAGGCACCTTCGACTGCGGGGGAACTGAAAGAGGGTGGAGACAGTGGGCCAGCTGGGCAGCCCGAAGGAGAACTCTCCACTACCTTCCTGGGTCAGGGTGGGGAGATGCCACGGCTGCTTGTGGCACAAGCAAGGCCCTCAGCACTGGACACCTGCTCGGCCTCTATCCGGGACACTGAAGAAGCTCAGTTGAACTTGTGTTTCCTGGGTAATAGGAAATGTGTTACTATTTTACCTTGATGTGCCATGGTTTATTAATTCACCATGGCACAACAGCACTATCATAATATTGTTGGAAAAGATGCTTCTACATCACAGCTCTTTGGAAGGATCCCGACTGTTCTGTCTATATTTTCCTTCAGGACAAAGTTCATGCAAATGTCTTATCCTTGCAAAGAGAAATTCTTTATTTCACCCTTGTTGTTCTGCTCTGCTCTTTGCAATAGAGTAACAAAGCATGATTGCAATAAACCTACTTTGGGTGGTCCCTTACATAGCTCCCCTAATCTTCCTGACCCTCATTGGCTTCTTTAGATCCCAGCTGCAAGACCATGAAAAGATAAGACCTCCTCTGTATGTGTTATGCCAAAAGAAAAATAAAGGGAGAAGAGTGTGTCCTATGTTCACAGACTGCAAGACCAATGCCAGAATCTGAGAAAGAAGAGTCTTAAAAGAGTAATAACATTAATGCAGATGTAGAACTGTCATATTTAATTTACAATGGGCAGACAATTCCAGGCAATCACTCCCACAGCTATCATAACTCAGACATATTGCATATATGTGTGTGTGTGCGCTGCATTTATATGTGTGTGTGTGTATTGCATATAGATATGCAGAAAACTCATTATCGTGTACAGTAATGGTAAATATTTCATGGACCTCATTCTTTCAGTCTTAGTCCTTTGTGAAACCACAGAGGGAAGTTGCACCTGAACAGAAAATTGCAAGAGTATCAGGGTTTGGCTCCCTGTCAATCTGTTTGCTTTTATCTCACTGTGCTATTCCTTGATGGTGACGGGAAGAGCAGGAGGCAACTCTTCTTCCCCTGGAGGGGGGAAGATGCCTGTGCCACAAGGACCAGGCAGAGCAGCGCTTGAGTGAGCAGCACATTTTCTGTCTCATTTTAGAGAGCTGGGGACACTGGAGATGGAATTAGGGAAGTTGGAGCACTGGCTCTGCTTCCTCTCTGCAGCCCAGAGCTGTTCTCCCAGAAAAGTGAGAGCCTGGTACAAGCTGCTTACTGATTTGCATGTCTGCAATGCCCCTGAGAGAAGGTCTAGCTGAAGTGTGGCCATCTATTTTTACTGTATAATACCAGATTAGCTCCTTGCCACTCATTAACAAATCATTTTAAAAATCAGATGAGAAAGCTTGATGACACTCCTTCGTTTCCTGCTGCCTGTTTGCAATGACACTCACTTGATGTGAAGTGTCTGCCTGCAAAGCCTGGCCCAGTGCCAATTCTTCAAATCTTAGCTGGTGCAGCTCTCTTTGCTCACCTATGGACTTACTCCAAGAGGAGTCTCCTAAGAATTAATATACTGCATGTGAATCAGGGGAGGAGGAATCAGTTTTTGCTGAATGCCAGCATGTTTCAGTTTCATCAGGCCCACAGACAGCATTGCTCAGGCTGAGTTTATCTAGCCCAGAAAGAGTCTTCTGCTTTTCTGACTCCTTTCTTGTCAAATGGAAACCAATCAATTCTCAGAGGGTGTTGAACTGAAACGGAGAAGCCAGTTTAAAATGTATCTTGCTGGAAATTGGCAAGCCTATCTACCTGCTCCACATCAGTGCCTTTCTGCTCAAGTGCTGTCTTTACTTGGCAGGAACACAAGATGGAATAAAAACAAGTAGTTCTTCCAAAATTCCTGCCCGCTTAAATTTACATACAAGATTAAATGATTTTTTGTCTTGTTATTATACCCCCTGGGTTCCTGCAGTACAGGTTGCTTTATGCATAAATCATTTATAGCTGACACATTGCCTATAATTTTCTCCAGAAATCGGGGTAGTTTCTTAGTGCAGTAAATTCACTATAATTTATAGCAGAAAACACCTTGGAGTTGTGGATCCGACATTCCTCACTTGTGGTTCTGAGCTGTCGGGAACTGCTGTGCTGCTGCCCACTACCACACAGTCACTGTGCTTTCCCCCAGCAGCTCCTGCATACAGGCAAACTTAGGCAGGGAGCTAGAAAAACCCCAACAACTTGTTTGCAAGGTGGTGTGGAAGCAGCCAGACTGAAAGATGCTTACTTTTGATTTTATTTTGTCCTTTTATTGGAATATGAGCCTGAAGAGACTTAGTCATCCCACAAGCAGTTAACCTTTCCTATTTGTTGCCATTTAACTCATTAATTAAAACAAAAAGAGGAAAGTTTCCTGTGTGACATGGAAGAAGTTTTTCTGAGGAGATTAATAACTTTCTCAGTCACGTATGGTCAAGCCCTGTTTGTTTCCAGCCATATTTCAGAATGCCCTGGGGCTTTTTTTGGTGGTAGCTTGTCAAAAAAGCCACACGTTACCCTGATTTATCTGAGAGCCGTTCATGCCAAGCCTGGAGCTGCTCAGCCATGCTTTGCTTGTATCATTTGTCCAGTGAAATGATAAGCTGAAAGTTCTTGCCTTGTACTACCGGGTGAGACGTGCATGCGGCTGCGTGAGCGTTTGTCCTCCTCTGCAGCACATAAAGCTGAGGCAGGGTGTGCGTGTAGCTGCTGCACTGCTTTGAAAATTGTCTATACAAAACCAGGTACTCTTCTCGATGGGGGGAAGGAGTAATTACGCTCCTTCATATGCAAGTGCAAAAAGGGGTTACTGTGCACTGGGATGTGAATTTGCAGCTCATCCACTGCTTCAAGATAAGCGTCCTTCTGCGGGTCTGTAAGGCTCTGCGGTGAAAACCTGATCTGCTCTGCACAGCCCAGCTGAGCTGCCTTGGGTGCAAGGCTGTGCACTGGGGCCAGTCCTACAGAGCAGCTATTGCAAGGTAAAACCCTTCCCCAGCTTCCCCCCCGTTAACATTTTCACCTGCCTTACCCAAGGACAGACAATGAAGGGAACTGTCAAAAACACCTTGTCTCCCCTCTGTGCAGCCCTGGTGGGTACTGGCTCAGTCCCTCATTTTCCCTCAGACACCCTCAGACCAGCACAGGGTGGAAGGGCCAGTGGATGTCCCCTGGGGCTGTCCCAGCACAGCAGGGACTTGTTTAGTCTAACAAGGGGGTGGTTGGGAGGAGATAGGATCACTGTCTATAAATACATCAGGAGCAAACAACAGGGGATGTAAAAATTTTTAGATTTTTTTAGGGGTCTTTTGGGGGGATTATTTTAGGGGTTTTTTTTTGTTTTAAGGCCATGTTGGCACAAGAACAAATGGTTATACATTGCTCGCAAATAAATTTAGTTTGGAAATTAGAAGAAAGTCCTAATCAGAAGAGCAGGGAGGTCTTGGAACGACTTTCTGATTGGAGCAGCAGCAGGCAAAACCAAACTGCTGTCTAGATGGTGGTGGATAGCTCCATGAAGGGTTTTATATGTTATTCTTGTGCAAGGAGGGCTCTGGCTAGAAAGTGCGGGAGGTCCCTTCCCATCTTGCTTGCTCTGTAATGTCCCTCAGTGCCTCTTTATTCTCCTCAGGGGAGTCCAGAGGCATCAGCCTCTTCAATCAGGGGCAAGGCATTGATCAAGGAAGGCCCATCCTCTTCCTCATGCTCCTTATGCAGCTGAGGTAAACCCAAATGAAATAGGAGACAGGAGGCTCAGACAAGCTAGCAAGACCCAGGTTTTAGGAAACTAGTTTTTGGAGAAATTTTTGAGCTTCTGTCTATCCCCACTCACTGTCCCCATTGACAACAACATAAATTTTCATCACTTATTTATTTCTAAATCCAAACTATTTGCTTTCAGAAACACAGGCCCAGGTTTGAAATACCTACAGGCTCTTGCTGAAAAAAGCTGCATATGTAGGCCATTTTGGAGGGTTTTTTCATTAGCAGGGATTTTCTTCACATGCAGAAATAATACTAGGAAAATAGACTTCTTTTTAAAGATGACTGATGTGTTTTGATGAGTTTTCCCAGCAAATGCACTCAGCAGACATAGCAAAATGCCTCAGTGTAGGTAAACATATAAATGCAGAACAACAAAAACCAGTAATTTCTCACAATGGCTTGTTTTCCTCTGGGAAATTGTAGGCAAAATCTCTTCTTGGCCGACTACACTTGTCAGTATTTGGTAAAATCTTGTAAATCCTGTCAAGATTGTGGCATTGCCTGCCCCACTCCCAAAATCCAGAGGAGTTAGAAAGCCCAGTGCCAGGGAGGCCCTCAGTGCCATCACCACTGACAAATCACTGGAGACCTTGCAGTCTCAGCCTCCTGTGCAGCTCTGGTGTTTGACTTGGCAGTTCTTGATGTTCCTAGTGTGATTCAAGTGTTTACCATCATGTCCACGGCATGCAAACCCTTCAAAATGTCAAACATCACAGATTAAAATAAAATAAAATACGGTGAACACAGGATATGTGACTCCCAAGGCAGCCGTGACGAAAATGCATCCTCAATCACATACACTTTTGCTGCTTCAAAGGAAATGCCGTGCAGTGAAAGGCTAACTCTTCATCAGGCCTTTTCAGATCAGGCGTTTTTCTCAGGTCTGTTCCTGGAACATGTTAAGAGAAAACTTTCTCCCCTCACCCATTTGGAAAATACCTTACATTTGACTCATATCACTGCATACTCTGCAGTCCTCTCTAGGGCCCTGCAGTAAATGTCAAAAGGAAAAGGATAAGGAGGGAGAGGTTTTCACTAGGGCTGTTTCAGGCGCTAGTTTAATTTTTAGTTGTTTACTGTAGCTTATATAAATTAAACTCTGAACATCCTTGTCCTCCACTGTTCCTTTCAACAGATTTCATTCCAAAACCTTTTCAGGTATGCGGACATAAATCTGGAGAAATTCCCTTGGGTTGTCCAAACTGCCGCAGACTCGTACTTCTAAATAAGACCAGTGTGCTGCTGATGTGGTTACAAGGTTGGCATGAGCTTAGACTTTATTTTTTCCTTCCAATGTTGCAAAACTGTGGTCTCAGCACTGTTTATACTGGACAATTTCCATCCTCCGAGAATCCGACAAGTAAAGCACATTTGTGAAGACCGTGATTTTGTGATTTCCAGAAAAGAAGGACTGTAGCTTTAGGCTGCCAATCTGCAGTTTGGCAGTGCCACAGAGGCTGACTCCAGCAGGGCTGACTCCCAGACCACTTATTTGGAAAACACTCGCCTAATGGGACAACTTTCAGATGTGCCTGCATTACTTAGGAGACATTATTCAAGCACATGTAAATTGCCACCTTACAAATCTTTTCTAGATCTTGGTTTCAGGCTCCTATTGCTGAAAATTATCCACTTTAGAAGGGTATATTTATGTTTTGATGGTGCATATATCACAGGAGAGATCCAGGATATCTGTAAAACTTGGTAGTGTAGCACTAAATTACTGAGCCATGGAGCTCTCTTTCTAAGCCCATGCTGTCACTGAAGCTGCCACCAAAATCCTGACACAAAAACACAGTGGGGTCGATGGTGCCTTAGTGCCAGTGCCAGTGTGTGTTACGCTGGCCCACACAACTGACTCATGGGCTTTTGAACTCCTCTGTCATCCAGGTAAGTTCATGGAAATGTCCCTGGTTTTGGCTTTGCAGATCACTCCTTCAGCTCTCTCTGATTTCTGAAGTGTGGCTCATTGCCTTGGTTCTTCAAGCCCCCCAAACCAACTAGAGTCACATTGGAAAAGACTTTCTAGTAGCATATATGCTTGTTTCCTGCCCTGATCCCTTCTCTCTTCTTCATCCCTATGCAGGATAGGAGCAGGCAGAGATTGTGGGTACAGACCCAGACTTTTGATTCATCAGGGAAGTATCTATTGTTGGTAGCAGTGTATTCCCTCAGTAAGCTTCATTAGTGAGAGATGACAAGAAGAGTTCAGGATCGTGCAGTATCATCTCTGTACAGCTCCAGAGACATAGTTCTAGGGCAGAGCATTTGGAGACCTGTTAAAAAAACCACTCTCCACAGCAGAGATCCTGTGGATCCTGTAAAATCTGTTCTCTTCCTCTCCTTGTATAAATTTAGCATGTCTTGGTGGCAGGTCCTCAACTCATGTGTGAGCTGGGAGGGAACACGTTCGCCACCACTCCTGGCAGAGTCAGGAGGCTGTACTGTCTTGCAGCGCATACTGTTGTGTCCTCTAGGACTCCAACACTGGATGAAAAGTGTGGCAGCAGAGTGAAATGAGCACCAGATCAATCTGTGCACACACAGCCTTTATGCAGAGTGACCAGAGAGCGGTTGCTGAATGATGCTCTTTAAATGGGGCTGTTTACCCTACACCATCAAGTCATTCTTCTTTATATTCTTGTCCGTATATTTGGTTCCCACCTGTGCTGGCCCCTGTGCCCAGTCTGCTCCAGAAAGCCAGCACATGGCAGAAAAGCAATCACGAGTTAGGGGTAGCTTTATTCTCAGTGCTACTGGGAAATATGTTCCATTGGTAATTGCAATTTTAGGTTAAAGACAGGGTCAGCGACATAATGTAGAGTATCCCACTTGCTGGTGCTAAGCAACTTTGTGCATCACTGTCAGAGAGGAGTACCTCACTCTAATGGAAATTCTAGTGCTTTGGGGGGTTTTTCAGTTCTCAGTGCTTCTTGCTGAATACTTTCTGTCATGACAAAAGGGTTTTTAACTAGCAGTTGCGTGCTTGGGCACTACCAGAAACTAGTTGAGGGAATCTGATGGTATCTATTGGAATTTCTAGTCCAGTAAATAGGGGAAATATTAATCATTTCCTTTTTAAACACCAACAGTATGTTCTGTGCTCTGCTGTACAGAATCCAAAGTACAGACAGTGCTTGTACCGAAGAACTTGCATGTCCAAACAAGGGCCAGACAGATTGCAGTGAGTAACCCAGAGGTACAAAAGCTTTTCTACTGGTATACACGAAATGATTATGTGTGAATTGTCAGGCTTTATAACTAACTGATTGTAAAAGGAAGTTGCTAACATTTTGCTATGACAAATACTACTGCTTTATTTGCAGTCAGCCACCAGATCTACAGAACTATTCATCTCTTTCAAACATTGCTGTGATCTTGTTCAAAAACTTAAAAACCAGCCACTGTCTCTCCAAAAAGCAACAGTAAGCATTTGATGAGGTCATTAGTATTGCCCTGCTGTGCACATCACCTTAATTACATTGTCATACTTTTCTAGTTTTTATTTAGTCCAGTTTATTTTTTATTGAGTTTTACGGGGCATGTGGAGGATTCCTGCTCATTGTAGACTAAATTCTAGGAAAAGGAAAGGAAGAGAGAATCTGCTGGGTTTTGGATATGGCAACCAGTCTGAGGCACTGATATGCAGCTGAACCTCTTGCCCATTCAATTTTCTTTCTGCACAGTTGAATGTCAATTATTCAGTTGAACATGCCTTTCCATGCTACCCAGTTTATATGCCCTTGGGATGAAAATGATAGCTCATGAATAAGGTAATGTGTCAAACTAGCTTGGCAAAATCAGGCAATTGGGCTCTTTTTAAAGGCATTCAAACTTTTTCTCCATGGTTAGATCAGGAATCTAATACACATCTGTTCCCCTGACCCAACCCAGCAGCCCACATCAATCACCAAGCTCTCAACCAGTTTCCTGCGTGCAACACCAGTCAGAAGGCAGAATGACCACACATGGCAGTCTGCCTCACTGTAAGCCCCAGGAATTAATATTTCCTGCAAAGACACCTTTTTTTGCTTCCTTTGGGGAGTCCTATTGTATAAGCTCTTTCCTGAGAAACCTGTCAAGAGCAGGGTACGAAGTCCAGGCACAGGAAGGGAACTTAATGACCAAGAAATACACCTTGAAAAAGGGCATGTTTTATTCGGATGGCAACGGGTTAGAGGGCATGTCATGAAACAGCAGAGTGAGTATCTTATCCTATGCAATCAAATAACCTATCTCATGTGCTGATCTCCAGACCTGGTTTGGATTGAAAAATTCCCTCTGAAATCCATAATAGTTTGTTACTTTCCACATTGTATTAATTAGAAATCATTTCCTCAAAAGGAAAATTACTCATTCACAATGAACAGTTGGCAAGTTTGCTAATGGATCAAGAATCAGGAGAAAATGCAGATGTGTATTCCTGTTGAGAGAGATTTTCTTCAATATGGTTGGAGACTGCACAGGATAATGATGGAATTGATACTGGCATTGCCCAAAAGGTTGAAAAACATAAGGAGCAATTTTGAGTAGAACAGAGGGGGGAAAAAAAACCAACAAAACATATATATTTCATTAATTTTACATTCCATGTAGGATTTTTTTGTTTCTCGTTTTTAGACCAACTGTTTCAGAAAAACTCTAAGGGTGTTTAGAATACTGTGAAGCGGGGCTGACATCTCCTTGAAAGACCTAATTGTCAACCAAGACCTGCTGAAAAACTAATAACTCCATATCCTTTTCAAGTTTGGACACAATGAATTAGATTTTGAAATGTATTATATCTTGTGAAGAGTCTGAATGAAAAGAAGATTTTCAAAGATGCCTAGACAGATCAAGATCTATTTGTAACTCATTTGAAAGAAGTCAGCATCTCAACTGCTTGCTAACATGCTGGTAATAGACCTTTGCTTGTAGAATTGCTCACGAAGACATAAAAGCATTTTATATTCAAACCATTTTGAACAACTGCTGGGAAGGCAAGGTCAAGAGAAATTAAGTGAACTGTGTCAAGCCCCAAGAATTCAACCATGCACAGCTGAAGGCCCAGCCAGGAGGATGCCAGGAACTGGGTGTGGATGCAGAAGTTGAGGATGTTTGTAGTTACAGAAGGACCTCAAGGCCTCTTTGTGAAGTCAGGACAACCAGGGCAGCACCAGATGATTTAGAAGGGCCGTGGAGAAGACACAACTTCTGCCTCTTGGCATTCTTCCTACAATGAAAATGCGTATTACACACCCCCTGCCTTTGTCTGCAAGTGAGGGGGCATGCAGGAATACTGGGGTTCTCTGCAGGTTTCACTGCTGGAAGCCTGGGTGAAATCAGGCAGCAGCTCCCACTGAGGAGTGGGATGATCTGACTTTTTGAATTCTGAACTGGAGGATTAGGTCTTTCCTGGGAAAAGCGAAAAAAACTCATTTTCAGCACATGTATACTGTGTATGCTCTGTGAATGTGCTCATTCTGAGGTTTGTTTGGAAATCTTTGGAATTAATTCTGGAGGTAGAGAAATGCTTTCTCTTTCACTTAAAAGATGGTCATATCTGTGCCCAGTATTTGTTTCTCAGGTCTCTTACTTTAAAATCAAGACTTTCCTTGCAAAACTGGAAAACAAGAGCATCTAGGTTAAATATTGCAGCTTTTTATGCTGGCCTCAGCAGACCAGCTTCTTTAGATGAACTGAACACCACTTACTTCAAAAAACACTTCTATTCCAACTTCAGTGTTGGCTTCCCTGTCGAGTTAATTAATCTCTCAGGATTGGAGATTAAGCGAATTTGGAAAGGTAGCAGAATTTGGTTCTCAGAGAGTTGCATACATTTTCCATTTGTGGTTAGGAATAGAACCCAGAGAATGTTTATTCCATGGTAGGAAAAACAGTTTTTACTTTTCTTAAACACAGCTAGCTGGTTTATGACTCCTGGCAGGAGTACAGTAACTTTGAGCAACTAGTTTGTTTGTTCCAGCTAATTTATAGAGGGTGGTATTCGTTTTCCTTTTCCCTTAAAGAGATTCTGTCCTGCAATTTAGGCCTGCAATGAGGCATTGCTTAGACCTGATAGAAATCAGGCATACAGTGTTCTCCAGAATCCAAATAGCCAGGCAAGGGCGTGCTAAATCTGTCATGCCTCCAACAAGATATTAAATGCCACAGCTACTGCTGTGTCCTATAATTCTTCAGGTCTCCCAGTGCAAGAGGCCCTTTTTCAGAAAACAAGAGTGGAAGGGTGTGGAGTTAATTAGCAATCTCATTCCAAGGAATAGGCTGATGTCATTAAAGCAAGCTCAGTGTAGAGTAAGGCAATAGCCATCCATGTGTCTTGAGAAAGCAAGGAAAAGAAGGGTAAAAAACCACCATATTAAAGTAAACATTTAAGTCTGAAACCAAAACTCTCAAGAGCAGCTATGGTGATTTGCTCCCAGTTTTGATTTACACCATGAATCCACCATGTGCTTTTTTAAGAATTTCCTTTCCATTTGACTCATCTGAAGCATGGAGGCATGAAGAGCAGGTGGTGTAAATTTGGGAAAGCTCCCACCGGCTGCCAGAGCTTCCCAGCTCAGCTGGATAGAGGTGAAAGCAGAGGCAGTTGGGGCCCAGAAGGCTTTGCAGGGCTTTCCTTTCCATCCCATCTGTTTCTGCCCCAGTAGTTGATTCCAAGCAGTGCTGAAGCCAGTCAGGAGGCCCTTTATGGGAGGCTTATGTAAGGATTAGCATCTCAGAGATGGATAGGAGGCCTTACTGCATCTAGTAACTGAGTGAATGAAAAGTCCTCACATGGACACTAGCAAAGTCTGTTCTCTAGGCTGTGTGGCAGCATGGGCAGGATGATCTGAAAAGAGACAGCCTTATTCTTCAAGTGGGCAGTGCCAGGGTGAAGCTTAGTGGTGGCTCAGACCCTCAGTGCTAAGGTACTAAAACCAAGCAATATCAGGTGATGTTTAAGAGGAACACACCAGTGCACTGTTTTATCCAGCCTTTCTTTTATTTGCATAGGCTGCCTTTTGCACTGCTGTGGAATGCTGCTATGGAAACTGGGGACTGGCTGTGGCAAGGCAGAGTTCACTCCCAGTGCACAGTGATGGGAAATAAACAAAGAGAGTATTAGAATAAAATCAGGGTAAATGCAATTTATAGAATTTTTAGATTCCATTTACTCCCTCTTGTGAGAGTAATCCATCCTTGTGTGCCTAAACCAGTCTTATAATGGATGCTATCTCATACTGGCACTTTGAGTAACCATATATTTCTGATGTGTGAGTTATTAAATTTAAGCCTGCCTGAGTCTTGCAATAAAGCTTTGCTGAGCGTTAGGTCAGTCAAAGATCCCAAAGCCAAGCAGAAGAGCTACCCATAGAAAAGGCCCTTGCATAAATTCTTATCCTTGTTTTGCACTCTTCCATGATTTACGCATTAAAACCAGATTGTTGCATACTGACTTGCCTAGTATAATCATACTGAAGTGAGGGTTTCAATGCCAGTATATATATTTTAAATCTTAGATTGGAAATTTATTTCAGCACTTTACTTGGGAGACAGAAAAGCCATTAAGAGGAATAAAGATCTTTAAAAGGTTTGATGAAGCTTCACAGAAAGCCACAAAGGAAGAAACATTGCACAAGGGCACGCACGAGTAGAGGAAAGGGGAAGTCTCCTAGAAGAGCTTTTTCTCTGAGGAATTTTCTTTGGCTCCTTTTGTAAGATCTGGGATTAGTTGAACTCCTTGTCAAGCTTCTGGACCAATTTATTTTCCTGAGCATTTAGGGAGAGGCCACTTTGAAGGCTACGGAGATAATTGCAGGATGAAAGGAACTGCTAGTTTGAAGGACCCCATTTGATAAGTGTGTCTTTTTATTGAGGATTTATTTTGTCCTCTGATAGTGTGTGTGTTTTAAGTGCGGTACAAAGTACCCACAGCAATGGAGAGGCATTTAAAACAATTACATTTTAATTAATTAATATAATGAATGACTGATAGGAAGATCAAATCGTTATCATTATCTTGTAGTGATAAATGAAGGGTGGAGGGGAAGTAAAGAAGGGCTGGTGTAGCTGGCTCCAGCCTAACACATGTTTATTTAAGTGACTCTATACAAACATAACCCTGTGTGTCAGCTACATCAGCAACATGTCAGTCGGCACTTCTGGTTGCAGACTATTTCAGAGTCATTCATCATTCAATGCTATAAAAGCCATTTACCCTCAGCTCACCAACCAATCAAACCAACCAGAAAACAGAGCAGGAAAGAAGCACTAACAATTGTCCTTACTTTCCTTTTAACTTCTGCTGCAACAATTCAATACATCCTGTGTGGCGGGATAGTGGAGAGGTTTTGCTGAACTAAATAGAACCTCGTTCACCAGGTCATTAAAAGCAGGAAAGGAAATGGAAAGAGAGAGAAAGGAGCAAAAAATGAGAGAGCAGAAAGTTAACCCTTGCTCTACCAGTTTTTCTTTCACAAACAAGGTTTACAAATTGCCTTTATCTGTATCTTTCACACCCATGAACATGGTTGCTAATTATTTTGTGCCAGCTATAAAGGCAGTGCAAGGTCTCAATATACTGGGCAAGCTCTGATGTAAGTCATCGTGGTCAAGCCAACTGCTTGGCTGACCTTAAATTCAGCATAAACCTCCCAAGGCTGAGCTGCAGAGAGAGCAGAGAGTCACAAGTGCTATTAGAGATTGCCACATCTTCACACATACTACCCTCCAAGTCGTTCCCTTGTGCTCTATGTTCTACTGTCACTTTCTCCTGGTAAATAACTTGGATCTCAGATGCCTGAGAATATCATGACTAGGAAGTGCAGCATGCTGAGGAAAACAAGGTTTTAGAAAATGGCAGTGCTGAGGTGAGAGAACAGTGATGGGAAGGTCTTTCCTGTCTTGAGCAGTCCCCCGTCTAATTTGATAACCAACTCCTGCTACTTTCTTCCCATTCGTGCTGATATATGGCTTGATCCTCCAAACCTTTACTCTCGTGAATGATCCCATTAAGATAAATGAGAACTCTCTTATGTGACTGAGAGTGGGCAGGTAGCTGAATAAAATGATCAGCAAAATCAATCAGTTCTTCCTTGTCTCCCTAGTAAAAGCCCCTCTGTTATAAGTGCACTAGCATGCAAAAAGATGGGAGTATTATTGGGTAATAATTTGTAAAATGGCCGTATCCAGTTGCTTTTTGACTGTTTAACTATGGCATTTTTCTGTCTGTGCTCTGCCTGATTCAAATCCTCCCCTCATGTTTATTATTAGTTAACTATTTCTTAATGGACCCCTTCATTTATGAATAAAACTCAACAGCAATTACAGCCCCAGTGGAGACCAGTACACTACCCATCTGCTCTGTCACTCGCTCTCGGCATTGGCATTCTGCGTCAGTCTCAGCCCCTCTCATTGTAACAAGCTAGGATCAATTTTCCGGTGGCAGCTTGAAAATAATAGTACAAAATGTATATTAATACAGAAATATATTGTGAAACTGTCCTTAAACAAACAAATGAGCCACTTTAAAATATTACCGCTATAAATGACCATGACAGTAGCACAGCACATATAATAAAAAATAACTACTGAAGAGAAGCTGCTGAATTACTATAGTAATAAACCAGATGTGATTATTATCATTTAACACAGTCATTGAATACCATGAATCCCTGAAGCCATTAAAATATTTATGATTAAACATTTGCTATTCCTTAGAACAGAACGTATAGTAGGGTACTAAAAAACTGTTAAGGTATTATTTTGGCTAATACATGCTCGTGGTATGATAAAGGTCAGCCACCACTGTCAGCTTCTTGGAAAGAGCACCTAACAGCTTTCCTCCTTCTATTTTGTTTTTCTAATAACAACTATAAGGTTAGATACTTCTGTGCACATTATTACGTTCAATAGAGACATATAGATGTACGCTTACGCTTTCCTACGTGCATCTATATGAAGGAACAAACACAAATATCTGATATAATTTGTGGAGAAATTGATGCTTTCTCTCTTTAAGGAATTAGAACACAATATTTAATACTTTTAGGAAAAAAATACTTGAGACAAAGCAATAAGCATATGCAAACATGAAGTCTAATTACCTTCAGGAATTTTAGCATGCAGGCATCATACTACCCACTGAATACATTTTATATTGTGGGCACTGAATTTTTTTTTTTCTCTGTTGCAAGGGCTTCCCTGTGTGTCCTTCCATAGTCTGCAACCGCCTGCTTGCCTACTGTTAAAGCAGCCTCAGGTGCTGTGACCTACAGGTTGGAGGTGTCTCTTACTGGTGGGAGTGAGGGTGGGTTGTGGTGGGCTGTGCAGGTGCCTGGTTCTCTTGGATTGGGCGTAAGGGCAGGGAGAGGAAGGGCACTGCAGCCCTCCTAGCCCATGGTGGAAAATATTCCCTGGCCAAATGTGCATTGCTGTTTTCTGCAAGTGCCTTTTGCTGCCAGGTGACAGGGATTCTCCTGCAGCTCTGGCACTCTCTGTTCTTTCGACACAGGGTTCACTGTGCAGTTGCTCTTTGCTACACACAGAAGATCATAAAGTCACAGATGTATCTTAAAGCTTTAATATTCATCTCCAATAATAAAAAAGATGTGTCCTCTCATAAATGCCTCCTAGACTCTAGCAGGTAAGAGACATCGTTCCCTCATACTCTTTTTTTCCCTAGTATCACAGAAAACCAGTTACTTAATCTGGACACTCACAAACAAAAGGAAGTCAAAACTAAACCTTGACCTGACCCGGCCAGTGCTATAGGAAATTCTGACTTGCTTGCAGGATTTTACTGTCCTGGATTGGAAGTCTGCAAGCCCTGTGGTGGCCAGGGCAGTCAGTGGGAGCTGCACATGTGCATGGGAAGGATGAGGAGCTTTAAGACTGTGTCGATTAAAGAGAAAGGTGGAGCTACATCCTGAGGTGCTTGCATCAAGCAAAGGTGAGTCTTCTTTGGCGAGCGAGTCTGCTCTGGGAAATGCCCATCTCCCCTTGCTGCCTCAAGGAGAAGTCAAGATTAGTGTGATTGAGTTGTCCAACAATCAGAAGGCTGATATTAAGTAAGATGAAGCTCGTCTTCAAGTAATGTGTGACACACAAGTCTAAAGCCCTGCTTTCTTGTCACCTGTCTGTGAAGGCACATATCCTACATCCTTGTCCCACGTGTTGCATTTTCCCTCCTGAGCAGCTCAGCACATGCCTCAGGACTGTCTGAGCAAAAGAAGCTGAGCTCTGCTCTGACTAAAACCCTTGGGTGATCTAAGTTCAGTGGATATTTGCAGAGGAAATGATCACGCTAACAATTCTGGCATTCACTGCAAATTTTGGAAGAAAGACGGGTAGCTGCTGCTGCTGCTTTCTTGTGAGAGCATCCGAGAAGTGCATCCGAGAAGTGCATCATGCCCTGCTTTTATGTAAAAGTCAGGTGGCAGAGCACTTACCCAGAGAGTGGGAAATACGTGTTCAGTTCTTTCATCTGCATGAGGAGATTCAAATTGTCACCTTCTACAGCAGTGGATTAACCATCTAAGCACAGGTAGATCCCAGTGGTGTGTTAGTCCTGTCCAAAGGTTACCTCCTGGGGACTAATGTGGAAGTTTTTCCAGTTTCTTGATATGGCTTGATAGGTCAGGGCACAGTAGAGAGGCATAATTCTGTGTGAAAGGGAAATAGAGAGGCAGTCCTGATGCATTTAGGCAAGACAGAAACTGTAAGAAGGTTTCCAGCATTGCACTCTTAGAGTCAGGGATCTCATTTTCACCAAAGATCCACTTCAGAAGCTTCCATGCCCCATGTAGGGCAGGGGCCTGGCTGCCTGCAGTACATACAGCCAAGGGTTGGATGCTGGCTGACACTAAACCCTTCAAAGTTGTCTGATGGGAATTTTTGGAGATACATCACTCTTAAACCAGTCATTATATGGGGGATAGTGGAAGCAGGCAGTGACTGTCAGTCCCATGAATCTGATGGCTGCTCTGCTAACTCATGGCCAGCAGCCCTTCTTGAGAGCCATCCAGCTCCAGTTCCAAAAGCTGGTTTGCCATGTCTGTTGGACACAGTCCCTACACAGCCTGCATGCCTTTTTTCATTTTTCTGTGGCACAACAAGATTCAGTGAAGTGATATTGATGGATTCCGCCAGTCCTGGTGCCAGGAAGCTAAGTTATAAGACAAAAATTAATTTTATTCTCCAGATGATCAGAAAGGACTCCAAAGACTGTTTGTGGTCTATGAAAATTACTATCTGAAAATCCTCCATTTAGACTTGGGTGTTTTCTGTTTATTAGGTCTGTGGATATGCTACTTAAACCTCATGTATCTTCCTCATGTGTCCTCCCCATCGGTATCATCACCAGACGCTACCTGGTGTGAGTGGGAACAGATACATTGCAGAAAATTAGACAGCACTGCATCCAAAAATAATTAGTCTTAACCAAGGGCTATTCTGACGACTCATCTTTCATTCTCAGCCATATGAAAAAAAGATTGCTTTAGTTTACCTGTGAGGTAATTACTAGAGATTCAGGCATTGTGTTCAGTACTAACCAAGGGGAGAGTCGGAATTTGCTTGGATGGTATCGTTATACCCACAGATGTTTTCTCAGAGCTCAAAAATGTCAGAGAGCGTAGGGCCTCACTGGTACTTCTGAGTTTCCCGCTCTCTGACTTTACCAAAATCAAGTTTATGAGAGATTTTAGCTGCATTCAAAATGGAAAATAAGGGTATTGCAGCAGTTGATCCAGCACCCATCTGCTCAGAGCCAGAAACATGAATCCAAAGTCCTCATTCTCTTTCTTCTGAAATTTGAGAAAGGCTGGAGTTACTTCATGCTTGCTTTGATAAATAAGAAACCAAAGAATATGTTGGCCTGAGTGGAGGTTTCACAAATTAAGAGCAGCTTTTAATACAATGCAAGATTTCTGTAAGCTTTCCATTATTCTGATTTATTAGTTCTCAAGACTGTGTAGAAAGTGAACAGAACTTGAAAAAGAAATTAAATTGCAAGAGCTTTCATTATTCTGATTATTGGACTCCTGCATTTGTGACTCATAAGGCGTGATCCTGCTGTACTGTTGCTATAACCTCCATGTCCTGGATGGCTGCATTTTGGAAAAGATTGCCTGTCTTTTGATTTTTATAAAATCCTAGATTTTTTTGGCTTCTGCCTGTTTCCAAAGGCATAGATTTAGGCAAAACTATAGTCAGGAAAGGAAAACATGGGAGAAATCAAGAGGAATGTCTGACTAATATTTCAAGAAGGCGTTTAGGTGCGACATGTCTGTAAGATGAGCATCAGGGTAAACACTGTTCCCTGTGCTCTGTGGAGTGTCTGCCTACAGCTTATTTTGGGTCAGTGACATAGCTGCTTCAGCTACATTCCGTGAGTTTAACAGAGATTCCTACAGTGGCAGAGCTCAGGAAAAAAAACAACTGGCTCTGACCATGCATTTGGAACCAAAATTCTGATTTTCTCCCCATATGGCGGTTATGGGATGAAGGTGACTCAGGACAGAGATTTGTGTAATAGCAATGAGAACCAGTAAGGGAAATATTATTAGTACTGTGTGCTGTCTGAAAACAAGAGTCCTGTTTAAATCCAAGTCACTATGACATTACTCTCTTCTCCTTCTCCTTCTCCTTCTCCTTCTCCTTCTCCTTCTCCTTCTCCTTCTCCTTCTCCTTCTCCTTCTCCTTCTCCTTCTCCTTCTCCTTCTCCTTCTCCTTCTCCTTCTCCTTCTCCTTCTCCTTCTCCTTCTCCTTCTCNAGGCACTGAATTTTTCCTTTTTAAATATTTTACCTTTCTCAACTGTTACATTTTTGTGGTATAGTATGTTTTAAAATATGATCAAGAAAATAAAATTAAATATATTGTGGAGTTTTCTTTTTTTTTTTTTTTCCCTATTCCAAAAAGAATGAAAGCAAAGCTAAAGTCTAGAGATGATCTCAAATGGGATTTCTATTTTCCATGTAGATGAATGGCAACTGGGATCACTGGCAATAAATTTTAGTACCAAAATACTATGGGTATATTGGGGTAGATTTATTGCCATAAATCATTGGAATAAATAGGGGTATGTTGATTATTATCACTTGAGTATCTCACGTAGCTGACATTTTACTCCATTTCTCTGTATTTTTACTAGAGTTTCAACAGCACAAAAAAATTAGAAAGGCAATAATACGAAAGAGTTAGTATAGCCAGCCACTTACTACCCAGTGCTTTATTTTCTCCATAATTTTTTTCAGAGTGTTTTGGGGAGTAATTTCGAACAGTCAAGTCAGAGTCCACTGAGAATTGATTTTTGTGACCTCACATATTGTAGCAGAAAATTATAACAGGAAATACACCATTAAGTGATAAACAAGGAAACATGGATACAATTACTTTCAGAACATAATTTTATCCACTCTAGTTTTGAAAATGAAGAGATAGTACTGACTGGAACACCTCAATTCTGAATGCAAACTGTACAATCTATTATATTAAACAAAGTCAAAAGCAATGTTGAAGATCTTGAATCTATTCAAGGCATGCACCTCATTACAGACTTAGCAAATTAAAACACAAATAGGATTAGAAAAGAATAATGTAACAATCTCCCACTATGGTCCCTGGAGCATTAAGTCATAAATTGGGTTTGCATTAAATTGTGCCTGCAGTATTGAATTCAGGGAAAGAGCTATAGGCTGAAGATAAAGCTTGCTAGGCTAGCCAACTTTGTTGTTTTCAAACTGTTCTTTCACACAATAAATGCACAATGAATTTGTTGGAATCTAAAAAGGCATATTCAAAACTATGTGTTTCATCTCTCAGTTAGAAAATGCAGATATGGTGTGGCAACCCCTGGCTATACCGAAGCCAAAAGCTGCAAACATTTGAAATCGTCACTTTACCTGAAGATATTGTTTGAATAGGAATGTAATTTCATCAGAACTTTGCATCAGATCATCTACTGTGGTAAACTCTTCAAGTTTTCAGGTTTGCCCAAACCTCTAGTGTGTAACACGCTTCCATTAAGCGAAGAAAACAAGCTTGCCCAGAAGAATTGAGAGAAGCTGAGTTTCCATATTACAAATGTATTCTGTTGTTATGGGAACTAAAATGGTGAGCGATGTGAAAAGGATCCAGAGCTAACAAAGACCGGCTTGATGATATTATGGGAGTAGCTATACAAACTGCAAACACGTCTGCAGGAAATAAATAGGGCTTATTTTCTTAAGGAGATGCAGACTTGTGAAAAGTATTGTCTCTAAAGAGAGTCAAGTTCAATCTTTGTGTGACCCTGGACAAATTATTGAGTAATACTAGGAATTAATTTTGCTAATTTTCCCTTAATAAAGGCTTTAGTCTTCAAAGGTGTATTATTACTGTCATCATCCTCCTAATTGTCATTTCGGGGATCGCTAATAGCAGCTGCTCTGGTTAAGGCTCTTATCTTTTCATGCTGCAAAAGAGCCTTCATATGATATTATATGTGGTTTTTGCAACTTCTCTTTTAGGGATCCTCGTGGCTCCATTTGTCTCTAGCAGACTTTCACAATTTGTCAGGCAGAAAGCCCTTCAAGCTAGGGAGCTGTCTTTTCTTTGTCGACGCAACTTCTCTCAACTCTTGTTGCTGTGATCTCATAGCATCTGCCAATTGCCTCCCCTAGTTTGCTCTGCATAGAGCTGTACGGGCAGCATGCTAAAATAATAACACAGCCCATTAGGATTTTATGTCTAGTCTCACAGCCAATGCCAAAGGAGCACACGCTAGCCTGGAAGCACTTGGATTTTGATCAAGTGGCTGGGAAAGAACTGAACTTTGTGCAGTGACTGGGAGATACCGGGAAGTGGTGCTAACTGATGGGACTGCAGAGCCTGTATCTAATCAGTGGAACCCAGGGATATCCTCACATCTGCATCTGAGTTTGTATCAAGACACAACCAAAAGGCATTTTGGGCCGAGAGCAGGCCATTCTTGGTCTCTTCCCTGCAAGCATGTCCAGGGTTGGGGAGTGCTGCAGCCCATCCTGGCTGAGTGCCAGCTCCACAGCTTGGACCTCCCATGAGACACATTTCTTGTCATACATGAGTTGCAGGGAGGCAGGGAGCAAAGAGGCCGAGCCTGGTCTCCTAGGCACAGGATGCAAGGACACTCAAGGTCAGGCTCTGTGTGTGAGGTCTGGTCCTGTCCAGCACAGGGGTGCTCTGGCTCTCAGCTGCAATGACACTCAGTTCTGGGGAAGAGGATGCAGAAAGATGGAACACCTTGGGTCTATAGCAGAACATCTAAACTGAAGCTGATGGGATTTCTTCCCTGAGCCCAAGTTCTAGGGCACACACAGTACTTGCCAGGGGGCATGTACCTGGAACTTGGCGTGCACACTGCTGCACCATGCATGCTCCAGCTAAGCTGCAGTCAGGGGACATGAGGTTTGGGGGGGTCACACCACACAATTTACTGGCCCCTCATTTTAGATCCAGTGAAATTTCACCCTGGGTTGAGGGTGGGAGGGGTCTTTTGTCCCTCTGCAGTTTGCCAGTGGAGAATTTGTTGGCTAAACAAGGCTTTCTCCTCCTCCTGGCTGACAGCTCCCTTCTGGAACAACCTTTTAACATTATTCTTGATTTTCTTAAACAGCAAACATTAGACACATTAAGAACAGCAACAACAAAATCATTAAGCACTATAACATTCTCTGAGGAGCCAGACGTATCCTTTAATCAGGTTATGGAAAATTCATTCCTCTTCTAGCCATTTATCTTCTTTGTTTATGCACATACAGAGTGACCCACTTCTGAGCATCAAAAATAACAACAAAGAAACAACCAAAGATTCTTCATTATTAATGGATTTATGTAGCATTTATTTTGCTTTATTGGAAACCAAATAATCAAGTTCATTCATTCCAATTAAACACAGCACACACTAATTGTCTATCATTTTTATCAGTGAACCCAGTTCCCTCACTTCAGAGTCACTACTTGACCTCAGTGGGGAAAGGAGCGGTATTGTGCTTCCTTCTGCAGTGATTGATTGTTTGCATTAAGGTGGAGAAGCACAGACTGAAATTAGGGGTTTTCTATGTCTTCCTCCCTGTGTTAGCTTACACCTCCAGTCACCCATAGAGATGCAGGGGCTATAAACTCAACATTACCATTTTAGGAACTAACACTGTACTACATCAGGTCGAATTTGTCCCCAAATTTGAATGATTTATAACAAGTATAATGTATCTATTGTCATGTAATGAGTCATGCACGGATCTCGGGCACAGATCTCTAATGAAAATTCTACGACTAAAAATAATAAGCATGATGCATAGGTTTATAATAAAAATAGCTTATTAAAAACAATAAGCCCTTGATCTCAGTGTTGACCTAAAATCACTAGATTAGACAGGTAGACTTGACAGAAATTAGTGACTGAAGAACTCCCTGTTACATAAGTCGTGTGGTGCATATTTTGGCATCTTAGCCAACACTCCTGAAAAGGCACAATGAGATGAAGCAGTCTCATCATTTTATTGAGGTTTTGTTGTTGTTCTTGACAAAACTATTAAAAATAAAGCTCGCTTGATAAGAGAAGTACAGGAAGATGAAATGGCAGTAGACACCACAAAAAGCACTGTAGAAAGTTAGTTATACTGAGCGAAGATGTTTATTAGCAAGGGCAAGAATACTCCTCATTTTAAAGAGAGTATATTGTGTTTTAACTGGCAATTTGGTGCTCAAAATTTACATGGATTAGGAATTATAATGCAAGCCTTAATGGAAATAACAGAGTTGTGAATGTATGTATCTAAAATGTATGTAAAGAACGCCAACAACTTAACCTGCTTCTTTTGCCCAGAAAACACAAATTTTTTTTATTCCAAAATGATTTTTATTTTCTCTGTTGAAACACAATTTAAAAAGAGATTTAACCTTAAAGTTGCTTTATCAACACAAAAGTGGCTAGGTATGAAATACTGCTCAAGGGCTGTTAAGAAGGCACCTTTTGGTACTTAGAAAAGCTGGAAGAACAGGTCAGAGGAGAATGTCAGGGGAAGAAAAGTAAGATCCAGGTTTCCAAAAACAGAGAAAAATAAATAGTAAATACTAGGAAACATAAAAAATACCATCTTTATCACTGTTCATGATGTAACTGCTGAACAGCTGCAAGTAGGCTTTAATGCCATGTCAGTGATGTTATCATGGCTTGTGATTTTCTTTTATGTTTTCTGACACATCCCCACAATCGTGAATTTCTAAAAACTCAGCACAGAATATGGCAGGGTATTTTCCCATGGGAACTGGACTGGCAGGAACCAAATCACTCGCTTCCCTGCAGTAGAAATTTGTCATTTCAGGATCCAAAGATGTTTTGAGCGGGCACATTTTCTATTTTTATTCTCTGAGTTATTACAGGATCTGAATGCCAATAATAGATAAGCACATCGCAAACAGACTCAGCAAGTTCTGCCTTTTCTGCCCCTGGAGAGTCACCACTCAAGCAATATCTCAGCACTGGGGTGACAGTTCTCCCCAGAGGGGGACAAGAGACAAATCCCTTCCACTCCTCAAGCCCCCTGGCCTGCACCATCTGATGAATTTATAGTCTCCAATACAGTTAGGTGTGTATAATTCAATGTATTGCTGAAGACCAGTTAGTGTACTTTATAGCTGACATTACCAGGGATATTTTTTTCTACAAAATAAAACAATATTTGTTTCCTGAAAGGGAAATGTGCTGTCTGTAGCTATCAGCAGCCAACAGTTGCTGCTGGCTAGAGCTAAAGGAGACAAAAAGAGGTGGATTTCACTTTAGCAATATCGGGAAGAACCATTTATCATTCAGAGTGTGTTTTCAGGATCAGAGGGCCCATTTGAAAGTCACTATAGGATGTCTGCTTTATTGTATGATATTAGACAATTGCAGTAAAAGCAAGGGCTACAGAAGGTACCCTGGCTTCTTGTGTGCTGCAACAGAATCTGGAGCCTTAAACTGTACGTGGCTGTGTCTAGGGATACAAGGAGGGGGTGTGGGGTGGGAGGGGCCCATTGCTTTGAGGGTCTATAGCTATTTGCCATCAGGATCTGATTCTGTAATTACTGAGCATTTTACAGGAGTTCATCAGTCCACTCGCACAGTGTGGCTGTGAGGTTAAAAAGTGAATATGGGTCTGGGAGATTAGAGATTTTCTTTGCTTTTGGCCCCATTTCAGAGCTTGGGAAAGCACTGATGAGCACTTATGTGGCTTCCTTCCTGGAAGACAGGGCTCTTTGAGGAATTAAAGTCAAAAATGGCATTCAGAAGAGTACTGGCTGAGAATACAGAGCTGCAGGTTCTCAGAAGAACAACAAACCTACAGCAGCATTCTCTGCCCCAAGAGGACGCCACTGGACTTTTCTGAGGCCACAGGAGGATTTACTTTTTCCAGAGGGATTATGGATAAGCTTCTCCTGACCTAAAAAGCCCTTGCTTAGAACATCTATTTTTAACTGGTTCACAGGATACTGGGTTTGAGATTTTTTTGGATTTTTTTTTTTTTTTTAATGGGGTGTATTGTAAGCATATAGTGGATGAGTTAGCATTGCATATCAGGTCAGATATTAGCTCTTGCAAAGGAAATCACATACACTACTGACCCATCATACAGAGTCTTTCTATTTATTACCTTATTTCCTTATTGTTGCTTTTAAGCTAAAGGAAAGGACACCTGGAATGCAGGAACATATCTGTGGAGAAAGAGCAATTCTCTTCTACCTCCAGGAGTCAGGATACAAGAAATTATTCTCCTTCATGGTTTACATTTTTGCTAGGAAATAAATGCTACAGAGGAGATTAAGGAAAAGCTGTCAATAAGGAGGTAGAAACATCCAAAGGCTGCCTTGGTAGAAAGCTGTAATAAATACTACAGCTTTTACAACATTTAAAAGGCCTGTAAGTGTTCAGCAAATGGATAGGAAGGCTTAGAAAGGTGCAGAGACCTTATTCAAGCTTTGCATGAAATGAAAAGCATGTACAATTTGCATTTTGTGTCAATATAGTGCAGCTGCTTGGCCTTTCCACCATGGTGAGCCCGTGCCAGACCTGTCAAAGGTGTATGTGCCTCCCAGTCACAGGCCTGCAGTCCTGTGGCAGGTGTGAGGCAGGCGATGAACAGCAATTGGGAGGACTCAGACATGGGCTCTGAGTCAGAGTCAGGATATCAGGAGCACAGTGTGCCCAAATCGCCTGAGGGACGGGGCCTGCCACCTCTGGAGCAGCACATGACACAGCAAGGGCATGGGTGGTATTTACTGGGTCACTGTGCAGAGCTTGTCTCCAAAATCCCATGTAGATCCACATTGCCTGCATGTGAAGAAGGCAGCGTGGTTTAGGAAAAGCCTGCTTTTCAGGGGAAGCCTCAGTGCTTGGGCCGTCCATCAGCCGCCCCATGAGCTCCTGTATCTCTTGCTGCTCACAACTCGTTTCTCCCAGGCGTTAGATGTAAAGAAGACAGGATGGTCTACAACTCTATGACAGTTCCATTTATTTCTACTATTTTCACATGAACCCAAGCAACAAGCAGCAGTTGCTTCCTCTGCAGCTTGATAAATGTCAGTATTAATTAAAATTGTTCGGAGTAGGGTCGGGTTTTTTTCCTCTCTCTGCACCAGGCTGGCAGGGAGGAGAAGCCTGATGGGCAGATGCAGCTGCTGAGCTGTTGACTGGAAATGTTGTCACAGGGAATGAGGCAAAGGAGAAGTAGCTGGTCTCTGAGAACGTGAATTGGAAATAGAGGAAGCATTTTGTCACCTGCACCGTGCTGTCACTCAGCTCAATGTGGGGGAGTATGTCTGGATATGGGTTTTGAACTTAATCCTTTGCTCCCCTGGCTGAGAAGTCTGCAAAGGCAGCTGTTCAGCCCATATGGATGGGACAGTGCTCCCTCACCACTGCTATCTAATGATGCTTTCCTGACTGACACTCAGAGAGAGCCCTTGATTCAAGAGGGAAGGTCAACATAAGAGAATACTTTTTAGGATACAGGGAGAAAAAGCAGGGGACACCCCCCTCACTAAAACTCCCTGTGCCACCCTGTATTTATATGCACTACTTGTGACACCCCACCGATGTGTTCATACACCAAATGTCTTCTATCAGCCTTGAGGGCACTCAAGCAGCAACCGAAATTGTGCTTCAGTGCTCATGGATGTGCTTGTTTCCAGCTGTGGCAGGTCTGAATGCAGCCATGGTTGTTGCAGTGCTGCACCCTCAATTCTCTTACCTCTGTGAGCTCAGAGGAGGCCATTACAATCTGCTACAGCTGATTTTCATACAAGATTATGAAATAATTTTTCTTTTTTCTTCTCAAACTTTACTAACAACAGAGGAAAAGAAATTCGAATAAACCCATGGGGATTAAGTGCATGCACTCTCCTGACTTGGACAGAAATGTGTGCTCTGCTGTTGCTCAGACACATCTCAACAACCTTCCTTGGTGTTTTCCTTTGAGGGAAGAAAACAGCTTGTCTTATAGAGCGGGATCTGTCCTCTGTTGTCAAGAAAAAGGGTGAGTGGTTTGCCATGCACTCTTCCTAAGTTCTGCATTGTTCTCTGATAAAGTGAAGCAGAGAGAGTAGGGAAGACAATAACTGCTCCAGATCAAAGGATAGATCACAATGAATAAAGAACTGGGAAGGTTTTGGAAGTGCAAAATGAGGTTTTTATAAAGCCATGGTTTCTATTAGACACACATTGAGACCTAGGCTTGATTTGCAGAAACACTTAGTGACAAAAGGAAATGTACTTCCTTTTGGCATCTGTAAAAATCTCATTTACAAACAGAAGTGTGGAAATGCAATAAAATGAACATCACTACTGTAAATGACAACTCAGTTTCATTACTGTATTGAGCTTGTTTTTGCTTCTTTTTCAGATTGTTAGTACCACAGGCTGCTTCTTCTAAATAACATCTTGTGCAGATACACCTTGATTCGAGCCCTAGTTCCCTTGCTCTTGTTTTTATTTACTGTAATCCTTTGATGAATGCATTTGTTTGTATTGAGTGCTATATGTTTTTCACTGCTGGTCTGTACAAAGTATATTTTGCCTAGCAAGATACTGACTTCTAAAAGCCTCATTTCTAAGAAGATATCTGTCACCCCAAGTGTAGTAGTCAAAAGAATCCCTTAAGCAGAAGTGCCTTTTACCAGCATAAAAAAATAATAAAGACTCTTCCACCTGTCCTCCTAATCTTAAGAGAGGTTGGTATTCTTGTCTATACACTCAAAAGAAACCTGATTTCTGTAAATTTCTTTTTAATAAAAATGTGTTACCTATGATAAATATATATTGCCTAGGTCAAATTAATCTGATTGTGAAAACATATTGAGCAAAAGTATTGGTAGGATTTAATTTCATCTCTCAAAAAAAAACCCCGAAAAACCAACCACCCACCAAAATCTGTAGCTATTGAATGCTGGTTTGAATTAAATTCTATTTGTTTTAATAAAAGCATAGTGGCCTGAGTGTACATATATTTGTTTTAGTGGCAGTGCACTGGATCCAATAAAACTATATTGGCTTCACTGCTTATGTCTCCTTTTCAGAGAAAATAGATTGAAAGGAAAAATGAAACAGGCATGAATCAGCCAGTCTTGAGGTTTCTGCTGGATTCTGGCATCCAAATAAACCGGTAAAAAAACCCAACTGTATTACTAAATATTGCTTTTAAATTGAAATGTTTAAATGTCAAGGCTGCACATGAGGGATTTAATTGTCTCTGTAAAGGAGAGCCGTTTTCAAGACCAGGCTTGGCTGTGGTGGGTCAGTGCATCTGCTTGTGGCTGCAGAAGGAGAAACCTAAGCTGGCTTTGGCTCCCCGTTCTGCTGGTGTGAGTCAGGTCTGCCGGCAGTGAAGGCGCTCAGCTGGTCTCCACATACCTGAGATAACGTGGATCGAGTGTCAGCAGCCTCAGCCGTATCTCTGTCCAAAAGTGCAGGATGTAGATCATGTCTGCATTGGATGCTGGCTGGCAGGGGCTGGCATTGCCACTGGGGCCCAGCTGCTGCCAGAGCTTTAAACACACTCGCCTCAGATCAGTCACTTCTGTCACCCGGACGGAACACTGTACCCATCCCCTGCTGCACAGGACCTCACAGGTGTCTGTGTGTCCTGCTCAGCAATATTACCTCTTCCTGTTACTGCGGTGGGAAAGCCACCAGCAGCTGAAGAGAGGCTGGTCTGGACCATATTCACTGCAGCTTTTCAGGGTGGCATGCAGTAGCTTCTGCTGAATGGGAATAAGGATGTGCTCAGCAGAGATTCTAAAGGAAGTCAGCTGTGGTTGAATCACTTGTTTTACATTTGCAAACTGCAGTGTCCCCTGTTTTTAATGAGACCTGAAGTGAGCTCTGTGCAGCCAGTCAATGCCTGTGTTGACCACAGGAACTCAGATCATCATGCTCTTGCATGCCTTTGTTTGCCCTGTGTGTCACTGCCCCTAAAAATGTCACCAAGTGCCCTTTCTGAATCTTTAAATTGAATTTTAAAAGGAAAAAACATTCCTGTAATTTTCCAAGCTTCCCTAGTGCCACCTTTACCACCAGTGCAACTGGCAGTAGGAGCTCCACATACTGACTCTAAGGTTAGAAAGGAAACTCCACTCTCAGCTCAGCAAGTACCATCTGGATATTTGCTAAGGGGTGAAATGGATGCTGGTGGCTGGCCTGGCTTCTCACATAACTTAAATAACAGCTGACAACCTAACCTGAGTAATGCTTTGTTTGATGCCGTGCTTCCTTTTAGGAGGCTGGCATCAGGTTGTGTGAATCCAAATCTGCATGGTATTCCTTCATGAGAACACACGATCTGCACCGACTCATTTACAGTTTGTGCTGAAGTGGGTGCCCCTGGGACTGTGGGAGCCAGCCCAAGTGAGGAGAATTTGGCTGCAGCAGGGCTTTAGCTGTGGGAGAGGATATGTCTGCAGGCTTCTCCAGCTCTGGCTTCTCAGAAAACTGAATAAATAATTCAAAGAAAAGCAAAACAGCTGTTGGTGAAGCAATATACAGGTGAAAATCCAGCTGAGGAATGGATTTGAGAGTACTACACTGAGCATCACTGACAAAGTCCCCATTATGACCTTGTGGAAGTTATATGCACTGCAATCAGTTCATTTACTCCAGGAACAAGTTAACTCAGCTGGCCAAACCAGATTTGGGATAGCTGTGAGGGTTCCACTGCCGTGCACATGATGGTGGTGAAGGTGGGAGACTTCATGAAGCATCTAGATAACAGATTTGACAATGTGAGGGAAGATCAGTGAGTGACAGTAAATAAGCAGGCTGCAGATTTCATGGTGATATTCTCTGAGATGCTCCCTCCACTGGGCCATGCAGAAATGCTGTTTGCTGTGAGGAGCTGAGAGAGGAGATTTGAGTTTTTAAGAATCTGGGAAACCCTTGCAGCAGCCTAGCCAGGAAAGATGGGCTCTGCTAAAATCAAATAGGACCAAGTAGTTAGCACTTACAGCATAAAGAATTACAGGAGAGTTTTGAACTAGAAGCTGTTGTAAATCTGGGTGCAGAGGAGTACACAGACTGAGGTGACACCACCTCCAGGGGTGAAAACATAAATTCTGTATCAGAAATGGACTGGATAAATTAAGGGATGGCAAATCCCACCAGGGTCATTAAATTCAATGGTTGAATTCCTCCCAGCTGCTGGAAGCTGGAGGTGTAAGAGGGGGGTTTATGAGAGATGCCAGATCATGTGGCAAGCATGAGACTTCGGTCTTTCTCAATGCATGACCCCTGCATTAGACAGAGCGGTTGATGAAGGAGAGATCTTTGAACCTCTTGCCCATCACAAGATCATCTGCCCGGGGCCCATGCTCCCCACAATCCATCTCTGTTCCTTCTTGCCTGCCACCCTGGCTCCCCTGTGGCCACCATGCAGTGCCAGTCTCACACCCCAGCCTTCTCTGACCAATCCTCTGCCTTGCACTGAGCCAACACTGACAGCTTTTCTGCCTGCCTGAGGATGTTGGAGCAGCCTGAGCAACTTATGCAGGGATCTTCTGGTCTTTTTATCTCCTGGCCAGGTATGTGGGAGATGCCTTGTTTGAGTCCTAAATATCTTTCACTTAAGCTATGATGATGGTGTACTAAAGTGCTGTAATCTTCACTAGGTCTCTCTTTACATTGCTGTAATTGCCATAATAAGCTGTGTTAACTGACTCTTTTATAAGTAACAGCAACATAAAAATATCTCGGCGTGTTTTCCTTTAATTAGCTACAACTTGTGTGTAATCTTCCTTACACTTTCTTCAGTGTCTTTGTTTGTGATAGATGTGGCATTGTTTTCATCTCCTGAGCGTAGAGTTGCTTCACCTCTGAGATAGCAACCTGGCCCTGGGACCCTCAGCCAGGCTTTGTCTGGGCTGCCCCAGTCTGGTGAATGCAGCGATGGTGATGCTGAATGATGCCAGCATGGGACACGAGAGAGTTCCCCTTGCTCAGCCCCTCCACCAGCAGCAAAACTTTTGGGGAGCTTCATGGAGCAACATGGCTTCCTTTGAGGGTATCATCACCAGCTGAGCCAAGAGAGGGGACATTCATGCTCATGTCCGTGGGCCCTGTCAGTGTATGGGTCACACCTCCTGGATGCTATGGATGCTGCAGGGAATGCGTTACCATTGCCTTCATCTCGTGTCCATTTAAGGACACTGGGGGAAAGTGATGACAAAAGGAATTGATACCCAAATACTAAGGCAGAAGTTCAGTGCCAGGGCTGGTAACTGATACAAGTGACTACAGATGAGCTGTGAAGCAGAAAGGGTTTTGACTATGTGGCAGAGGGATTTGAGGGACAGCTGCAAGAGCTTTCTCCATCATTGCTGCTGGCAGGAAGCACTAACATGGTCAGGCAGTGCCTCTGCTCCAGCCATCCGTTCACAGCACTGCTGCCCAGCTCCATCAGCCTGGTCTCGAGGAGCCCCTCTGCCCCTCAGCCCACACCCCCAAACACTGCTGCAGGAGAGCAGCACGCAGGCATGGACCACGGCCCAAAAAGCATCAGTCGATTACGCTGCCGTAACATCACATCAGCGAACTCACAGTTTGACTGCTTACGGCAGATGGACGAACACTTGTCGGTTATCTGGTGCTGAGCGAGGGGCAGATTTATTTCCAGAGCTTGTGGCTCTCATTTCTCCCAGCTGAAGCTGCAAGGCAGAGTGTGCATCTGTGATGCTTCTTTTTTCAGGTGCAGCTATGTTGCAGTGAGGTCTGTCACCGAAAACGATGGGATTTTTGGCACGTTTGTACAGGGAATGCAGGAAGGAGAGTGAAAGGCATCTCCGCTTTCCATAGCACTGTAAGCTGCTTGAATTCATACAAGCATGAATTGATTTTCCAAATCTCAGCCATACCCTGTGTGCACAGACAGCCGGTTGACCAGCAAAGGACTGCAGGGCCCCGTAAAGCAAGGGGGAAAAACCCAGGAAATCTGCACTGGGGTGATATTAATGTGCCCTCCAAAAATAAAGGAAATGTGAACTGCCACCTTGGATCTGGCCAGAGGTCCACTCAGCCCTGTCTCCAGTCCTGGCTGTCTGCAACACTGACTGTTTCAGGGCAGTGGAAGGAAACCGCTCAGGAGACAGCTACACTGATCTCTTGAGCAAGGCTGACTTAAAATCTGAGAATAATGCCTGGGCTGTAGAAGTAACTGCACTTGCTACAAAAACAGCGTTGTTTGCTTTCTGGCAGCTTTGCTCCATCAAGACATCAGTGTCACACAACTGCTTGCAGGCAAGATCTAACAGGGACCGAAATATATTGGGAGGTGTGAGATTTACAGAAACCTGTAAAGTAGCAGCTGCAAGAACTTCACTTACTAACAACTCACCAAGGCTCTTTTAATTCTCAAAATACCCTCACCGTAGGAAGTTTGAAAAAGATGCACAATGTGCAAATGTCCATGGAAGATATCACTGCCGAGGACTACCTCCTTTTTAAAAAGGCACTTTAGGTGTTACACTTTGCCAAGGTTTTTCTCAAGGGCTGGATGATGTTTATGGGAAACTGGTCCTGAACTCAGCTGCTGACTCTTAGACCCTTCGTCTTCAAAGCTGTGTATGGAGGGCTATTAGTACCTTCTGACCAGACAATATTATTGGTAGAAAGAGCAGAGGGAAGTAAACAATAAAAATATACCACATTTCTGAAGAGCTTTCTCTGTTCATTTTTTATCATATCCAGCTAGAATAACAGAAAATATTTCATTTGGAGGAGGTCAAATATTTTGAGATGCCACTTTTTTTTTTCTCCCCTGGAAAGGAAAACACAAGCAAAACAGAAAAAAAATCAGACATTCTGCTTATAGCAAGGAAATCTCTTTATGCGTGATTTGAAATCAGAGCAGAATTTCACTTCATTCTGTCTTGTGTTTTTGTGTTTCATATTTCATGCTTTGGTTAACACTTATTTAGTCCTTATTTATTCCTAGAGGCTGTGACAGGTTGTCCTGAAAGTTTTTAGACTTGCTGAGCATACACTCTCCACAGAGCATGTCAAAATGAGAGGAACAAAGAATTCATTCATTTTCATTTAAAAAAAAAATTCTTTAAAGACCTAGCCTTTCCTCTTGACATTGTAACATCAAACACAAAAGTCATCAGTACATAAGCTATCAACAGCATGAAGAAAACAAAACAATTACATATGGAATTTCCTTTCTCTAATTCAAAGAAATGTAACTGGAAGATTTGGTTTTCCTTCTGAATTAAGGTGAAATGAAAAAAGTTAAGTGTATTAATTTACCCAAAAATATTCCCCTTTTCAGGCAATTCAAAGTTTAGCCAGTTTCAGTGGCTTTATAAAGGCTTTTCCATCTTCCTAGTCACATCTCTGTGGGGAAGGAAGATATGCTTGATATGTAAGGGTCAGTCCTGTGCTTGTCAGCTTGTGCTTTGGCTTCACCATATGCTGAGCAGGTTCAATTATATGGAAAAGGTTCTATGAACACAGTAACACCTTTGGGACCACCAAGGGGATGCTTCGGGAAGAGAAAGTGATGGGTAGAAGTGACAGTGTTTGTCCAGCACTGCAAAATTCTGTCTGTATTTCCTCCTGTTTTCCCAAGCCAGACACTCTGGCCCTTGTCACCGGAAAATGCCAATCTCATGGATGCAAATGAGCATCTTGCTTTACTGTGTGGGCATCATGAAGAGCACAAAGTCCCCCCTTCTCCCCAGCTTAGTCCTGGAGCAGTCAGTGTGACTCTGGAGCCTGCGTGAGTGAGGGTGGTTTTAATGCACTTTCTTCCCAGCTGAGACCATCATCTCCTGCCTCAAGGGTTTCCACCATGATCTGACAGCTGGGCATCGGCTGGGAGGACTTGGATCCTAACTGTGTCTCTTGTGCTGGTGGCTGCTAGGAAGATGGCAAAGAGACATGCCAAGGGCTCCCCTGGGCTCTTGGCTCCCTCCTGCTAGGGGATGTTTTACCTCCCAAGCCTGGGAAGCATCATCAGTGTTGAGTACACTTCACAGTTACCCAGCTCCTTTATAAATCTGCCACTAAAACACACAACAGAGAAGTCCTTTAAAAATGGTGAGAGATTCTACAGCAGTCCCTTGATTTCTAGGCTAGTTGAAGGCGTGCAGAAAGGCACACACCACACCTGCTATGTCATCGGGCAGGCAGCGCAGCACTACTTTGTCATTACCATCTCTGCCCCCCACCCCATCCCTGTGTCTGATGCCCTAAGAAAGGCAATTACCCAGTTCACTTTCCTCAAAGAATACCTACAGGCTCAGGAAACACTTCACCAGACGGGCAGTGTCTGATGTCTAATAACATCCTCAATCTTGCTTTATAGACATAGCTGCAAATGAAATAGTTTCTTCATGACAAAAAAACCCTCCTGTCTTCTTTGAATTTCAAGTGTAGCTTCTGCATTTATTTGGTCGCCTTGTGTGTTGTAAGTGATGTATTTTTTGTGGTTAAAAAATAGAACGAGGAGCAGACTGAAGGCTGGCATTTCTTATACCAGTGAGCATTGCTGCTTGCTCCAGCTGACACTCATCCCTGGTCTCTCCCGCTTGCCTTTGCCATTGAGGAAATTCAATCTGCTGCCATGTCATTGTTACAGTAATCTCCAGCTCCTGGACACCAGTCTGAGTATGACAGTCTCACAAAACCGATGTCACACTCATCTCAGGCAGGCTGTATTTTGCTGGTACATCTTCATTCCCCACAGCTGTTGCACTGACTTCCAGTCACCATTCCCCTCTGCGGCAGCACGAGGCCAGGCAGCACAAGGAAGAGGAGCTGGATGTGGCACTTCTTCCAGCTTTGGCTTTCCCAGACCTAATTTATTTTTCTTTCAGAGCAAAAATCTTCACTTGTGATGGTGGTTACAGCCTCCTTCTGTGCTCTGACCTCGGCCGTGTATCAAACACAGCATCTTTTTCAGGTAGGTCCCTAGAGCTTGTTTGCCCCTCTCTGAAAAATTCCATTGCCTCTTTTTTTCCAATTCAGTCAGGTTTTTGAGAGCTTTGTGCTCTCAGTTTCAGGCTCTTTGCAGTTTTGCATATTTCTATTTATTGATCTTGATTCTTCCAAGCAAACTAACATTCCATAGGCTGGTTTATTTTAACAAAATGGTTCTCATGCATTTTTCAGTACCATTTCCCATGCATGGCCTATCATTCCTGAATTATCCACAAGGCCTTGGTTTCTTCCCATCCCTCCTCAGCTTTTATCATGAAGGTTTTTTCTATTAGTGGTTCAGAAAAGGGTCAATTGGGATAAATGAAATTTACTTTAAAATATAGGTTCATGCAGTGATTTTTTTTTCCGCTGTCTTTTATATGCTAGATGCATTGTTGGCTTATGAACCTTTCTAAATAGCAGTTATACCTTTTTAGAAGCTTGAAGAAATAACTCAGGGTAATTCAGCCCAATACTGTAGCTCTTGCTCCCAGCTGAGGTCTCGTTCAGCAAGTGCTGCCAGGGAGGAGAGATGTTCATTAAAAGCCTCTCAGCTGCCAGTCAGCCAGCCAGAGGCAGACTGCTTCACTTGACGTTGGGAAGAAATAACTCACAGAGGACTCTTCTTGGTGGGGTGTCAGGGATCACAACTGAGACCCTGTGGCCCGCTGGATCTGGTGCATGGGCACGTGGATATTTCATGTGCTTGTCCTTGGTGCAATGCAGCTGAGGCTGTGCTGCCCCAGAGGCTGGCAGGACTGAGGTGGGATGATGAGGGGGGATGCTGAGGTGGGATGCTCAGGTGGGATGCTGAGGGGGGATGATGAGGTGGGATGCTGAGGGGGGATGCTGAGGGGGGATGCTCCCTCAGGGATACCATTGCACCGGGCAGGCTTGAGGTGCTGTGAAAAGGGGCTTCTGCTGGGATTCTGCTCTGCCCTGCAGAAGTGCAGCCCTCTTGCATTAATTTGGTGCTCTCCTCTCACTTCAAATCAGGGCTGAGAAGTGCGAAGGCCTGTGAAAATAAGGAGCAAAAGACAAGAAAATTATTCTTGTGGGTTTCAGAGGGGACTGCACTGGAGCGGTGAGCATGGTCAGCCTCACGGAGTGGGCACTTCATTTGAGATTTTGAGCAAAATTGGAGCAGATTCTTAGGCCATGTGCAGCCTTTAACTCTGCCTATCCCCACTCGGATGTGTTTGACCCTCCAGAAAGGTATTTGTCAACCCATGGGCCAGAGCACACAGGCAAGGGAAAATGGCCATGGAGCAGTAGGATTTTAAAAACAAACCCAAACCACATACATGCACATTGCCCCTCATACATCCACACTAGCAAACAATAACCAAACTTGCCAAGTTTTGTCTAATTTTTATTGTGTTTAACTGTAAAATAATTATAGAAATTAAATTAAAAATTACAGAAATGCTGTCTGAGGTGGTAATTTCTGAAAAAGGCTATGCAATTTTCTAGTTCAAGTCCACTCTAACTGAGAAATCCTGGTCTACAAATCCATCCTCTGCTCAAATTTGCATGAACATGTTCACTGATTATATCTGATTATGTACATTGAAGGAAACAGTGGTGGTACACAGCAGTGTGAATAGCAGCAAACATGCATTAAAAGCCAATCTCTCATTAACATCTGCCTGGATTATGCCAATTTGTTTCTGGCTTTGGTTTGGTTTTTTTAAATCATCTTTCACATCCAGGGGCCAAGACAGAGATTTCATTAAGTGGTCTGGTGTTTCTGGTGGTTTGAAAATGGCTTCCCTTTGCCAAGGCTTCCCAGCTCTTCACTGTTTGCTTTCTGCAGATGTTAGAGCGATGGAGCCTGGTTTGCATGAACGCCCATGAAAAGCCCATTTGAAGTTTGCACGCTCTAATACTGCCATATAGCAGAAGTGCTGGGCTGAGATGACAAAGCTCTACCAGAGCCTCAAGCTTAAACCTAATGAGGGACAAAAATTCTTCATCCACCACTGCTGTGACCGTTTCTCTTCAATCTGTGTTCTGCAATTACTGCATTTAAAAGGGACATTGCTTAACACAGTGGGGGTTCAAGTTCACTGGGAAATTTTTCTAGAGCCCAGGCACACAGGCGAGTGAATGAGATTTTGACTGTGCCTGAAGTAGCAGGTGCCATTATTTCAAGTGAGTGTAATAAAAAGATTTCATTTCAGCTCTGCACAGAGACAGCAGAGACTACAGTACCACCATTTTTCTAAGGCTGAAGCTTTGAGAAAAACCCCTCCGGTTTTATCCAGCAGGATAAAATTTTTATTATCAACCCAAAGCTCTTCCCCAATCACAGAATTTGCATTCCTGTGGATAGAGGGAAAAAACCACAAAGCTGTCTGATACTACTCATGATGAACTCAGCTCTCTTTTGAACAGGCAGGTTGAAATACTGGTAGCAGACCCTTCACAGTCTATCTGACCTGTTCGGAAAGAAGAAAGATAATAAATTGGACAAGTAAATTTGAATTACAAATAAATTAGAGGAAGCCACAATCAAGGTACTGACATTCGGTAAGTGAAAAGAAAGAAAGCTTTTGTGCAGGTAAATTATCTACTGTGAATTATTTACTCAGCTCTTCTGTGAAGAGCTCTCAGGATGGGGCAGACAGAAGCAGGTACTTTGTTTGCTGGTTCAGGTTTCTGGTCCTGAGAATCAATCTTTTACCATTAAAGAAACACTGCTGCCTCTTCAAGTGTAATTTATTCAATAAGAGGCTTTTCTTTCTCTTTTTTTTCAGGATGGATGCTGCAGAGATTCTTGATTTTCATTTGTCTTTGTCTGGAGATGTGAAATAAGTTTGCCATATTGACCATTGCATGCAAATTTCTCAATATATCCATATATTCTTTTGGATATGAGATTGTGAAGGACTCTGCTGACTCTGAGACTGCTGTTAAAAATGGAGATAAACCTGCTGAAGATAATTTAACTCTGTTTCTGTACAGCAGGTAATATTAAAACTAATGGTATATGAGAGGAGCTGGTTCTGTTGTTGTTGTTTTTGTTGTTGTTGATTTAACTTTGAGTGCTTTAAAACATTTGTGAAGAGCAGCAGTCCTTTGTTCCCACAAGAACTTGTATCTCACGAGGGTCTCATTTCCCTCTGCACAAGTAAAATGTTCTCCAAAGGCATGGGTGTCTCCCGATCCAGCCAAGGCAGCAAGAGCCCTTCTGCAGCTTACAAGCCAGGTCCTTCTGACCAGGAGCAGAGAGCTGTGGTGTGGAGCGGTGAGGCACAATACGGGCTGGAATAGCACCACCATGAAGGTGCTCTCTGGGACTCAGGTGCATGGAGAGTAGTGTGTTTTATACCTTCTGCGTCCTTATCTCCCAACTTTATGTACACTTCAGGTTGCCGCTGGGTTATTTTTAGGTCATTTCAGGGATATATGTTTCTGCGAGAGCTGTTTCTGGGCACTCTGCCAAATTGGAAGCTGTGGTAACCTATACCTCCCCCACAAGGATGTATATCCAGCAGCCTCAGCCACTCTCTTTCTTGCTACTCCTCGCAGCCCCCAAGGAGAAGGCACATCACTCCGTAGGAAAAAAAGAATGCAAAATAAATGCCCCCACTAGGCTGGGGAAGAGCCAGGCACCGAGCAGAGCTGCAGGCACACTTCCCTGCTGGGAGCAGCAGGCATTGCACCATCACCCAGGTTCCCCCCATGCAGACACTGATGGGAGGCAGTGCTGGAGTGTGGCCTTCTCTGCCCCAGCAGGCTGCTCTGCTCTGTGTTCTGATATGATGGACAAAGTGGATGGGAGTTCTTCATCAGGCTGTGAGAGGCTGTTTGTCTGATAAGCAGGCCCTGCAATGACTGCTGAGCTCCAGATGTTGTGGCTTACAGGGTTTGGGAATGCCTTGTGTCAGAAATGTTGGCCTGGGTTTGGGCTTCTGGAATTTAATCTGGGAGAATCTTTCCAGTCATTAAAAATGCGCCATGACCTGACCAGCAAATCTGAGTTTCTCTGGGTTTGAATGTACTCACAAGGGTTTGATGTGTATGGAAAACACAATGTGCCAGAGGATCCCAGGCACTGCCAGGACAGGGCAGAAGCATGGCCCTAAAACATAGAAGTGAATTGAGCCTCTTGCAGTTCATTTGCAGGTTTTCAGGGCTTGAGCTGTTCTGTGCTTGGTACAGTAGTACACAGTGCTTTGAAATATGGTCAAACTTAAAAAGCACAATTGCTTGTCTCTCGTAATCAATGGCAATGCTCTAGAACTACCAAAAAATAACTAAATCCCTTTCCACGTTGCCATCTTTTCCCAGTTTGAGAGCCAGGATTTTGCTGTATGCATCTTAATCTTGTCTACAAGACACGATGCTGTCAGCATTATGGGGAGAATTTTTTTTACTATAACACTGACTTTTTTTTGGTCACAGGAGTATGGATCAGTTAAATTCTGCTGTACACAGTGAAACAATTTTCCACAAAAGAAGTCAATGGAGAAAAATAATTTAAATGCTAAATTAACCCCCCAACAAAAGCAATGTTTTAGCCCAATGCCTCCTTGATGTCCAGAACAAATTTTGCTAAGAGCAAGCTTTATAAGGAATCTGTGTCAAAGTAGATCTATTATCTGATAGATAAGTAATGGGCTTCATCAGTCATTTTTATCCGTGGGAAGGGGGCAAAGGATGGAAGAGGAAAGTGAGTCTGTTGGAAGGCTGTCCCTTGGAAGCATTACCCAGACAGTGAGATTGTATGACTCTATGCAGACTTGGAAAGACACAGATCATGAGATACCAGTGCATGCCTTTGAAAATGGGTCATAAACAGTAGAGGAAGGGATGCAAGGACAAAGAGAGTACAACAGCTTTACACTACAGAGATTATGTGAGTGTGTGTATGTACGTGGGTGTGTGTATGCATGTGTGATAAACAAGCAGGATAAAGAACTCAAATCTGTCAAACAATGATATCGAGTTAAAGGCTTGTTTATAGCAGTATTGCTCGACACTTTGTCAATTCCCTCCTTGAAACAGTGCTGGAAACTATACTGAAATACACTGTACAGTAGTGTAAAACACATGGGGAACCTGAGGAGGCGTGCAGCAATAGGGCTGTACCTGTCTCTCCACAGCAGTAGCTCAACCCATTTCCAAGTGCTGGAATTCAGCTGTCTGCTCCATCGGGTTGGCAGAACTGACCTGACACAACAAATTGTCCATCAGTCGGTCCCATGGTGTGGTTTAGAAACCAGCATGGGTCTGGGACTACAGGTAGTTTAGATGCTGTCACACCTTTCTTAGAAGGTGAGCTTGCTTGGAATACAATGCATTTCAGCACGTGAGCATCATATATTTGAAGTGATGCCTTCCAAATGAAATGGTGTGATTGGCACCCTGGCTGTCAGTTTTGGGTGTCACATACCACCACCAGCTTCAAGGTGAAAAATGGTGAGTAACGTGGCATACCAAGGTCTGTGGCTGATGTTCCCTCCTCTGCTCATCTCACACTCACTTGGAAAGGAGTTCAAACCAATAGCTGGCTTCAATAATAATTCTTTGGGGGGGAAAAAAGTGAAGTAACTGGAATTTAAGGAACTGGTGAACTGTGTCAGCAGAGGGCTTCTAGGAGCTTTTTGCGTCTTACTGTCCATAAGAGGGCTTTATTCGTTTTGTGACTCAGGCGCATGAAATGGGAATCTGATAAGACAATAAGTGTGTTTGTTCATACTGCAGGAAGCCTGAAACTGAGATGGGCAAATAGCATGTGCAAAGTCCTAATGCAATGTGACATATCAGAACTGCATCACGCTCAAAACGCAGCAGAAATTATGCTGTTGGACAGTTTGAATTAATCGAAAATAGGGAGCATTTCTGAGCCATTTTCCTAGTGCTGCCTATATCAGAAAGTGCTGCTTTTCCCCTCCAAAATACCTAAGCAGATGCTTGGCTGGAAGGTAAATAGTATGCACTCAGTGCTCAGGCATCCTCTCCATTGAGGTGAAAAGAAGCCCTGTGAAAGACCTCCCACATGCTCTGGGAATGCAGCCTCAAGCACCTGGGGTCTCAATGGGTGAAATATTTTACATATTAGAGGGTGCATGGAGCCCACCAAACACATGTACACGCATATTCCAAAATCCTCTATGTACTTGACTCTGAACAGACTTTGACATTCACCAAATTCTGCCAAAATCAGTATATGCTTTAGGCTGGAAGATGGAATTGAGTGTACGCTGACAGTTTGCCATTGTAGCAAACTGAGGGGGGTAGCGGGCACTTCAGGAGGGAGAGCTCCCCCAAAGGAAGACCTGGATAAAGTGGAAGACTGGTCTAACTAGAAACTGATGAAGTTCATTAAGGACAAGTGTAAGGTCTTACACCTAGGAAAACATGATGCAAGACTGCAGAACAGACTGGGATCTACCCAGCTTGGGGCCAGCTCTGTGGGAAAGGGACCTGGGGGTTCTGATGGACAACAAGCTCAATATGAGTAAGCTGTGTATTTCTGCAGCAAGAAAACCAATGGGATGCTGGGTTACGTCAACAAGGACATCACCAACTGAGATAAAAAAGTCATTATCCCACTGTACTCAGAGCTTGTGTTGTGGATTAACACCAGACAGAGCCAACCAGGCACCAGAGTTGCTTGGTCATTCCCCAGCCAGTGAGACCAGGGAAAGAATAGTAAGCATAAAAGCTAGAAAGTTCACAGGTTGAGATAAAAACATTTTATTAGGGAAAGCAAAAGCCATGCATGCAAGCAAAGCAAAACAAGGAACTAGTTCCCAGGCAGGTGTTCAGCCATCTCCAGGAGGGCAGGGCCCATGTCACACATAGCAGCCAGCACTCCAAATGCCCCTTTCCTTCCTCCTTCTTCTCACCGCTTTATATACTGAGCTTGATGCCCCATGGTCTGGAATATCCCTTTAGTCAGTTGGGGTCAGCTGTCCCAGCTGTGTTTCCTCCCAGTTTCCCATTCATCCCAGCCCCCCACCAGCATGGCAGCATGAAAAGCATGAAAAGGCCTTGGCTCTGTTCGAGCCCTGCTCAGCAATAACAAAAACTTCTCTATGTTATCAACTGTGTTTTCATCACAACCCAAAACACAGCCCCGTAGTAGCCACTGTGAAGAAAACTAACTCTACCACAGGCAAAGCTAGCACAGCTTGCCAGGAAACACCTGGAATACTCTGTTCCATTTTAGTCCCCACTATGCAAAGATGTGGACAGGCTGGAGAGGGTCCAGAGAAGCTGCTTCTCCTGTGATCCTGGATTAATGCACACTTGAGGCATTGCAAGTGATATTTTCCTATCAGGAGGGCTTAAGCACCACTTTTAAAGCTACTGTGAGTGTCATAGAGAGGTTACAGAGATACAAAAGAGCTTCAGACTATGATTATTTTTATTGCTTAGTGCAGTTGTCCGAGTTTCCAGAGGCAAGGCTGATGAAATTTATAGCTATATTAATAATCTTCATCATATCCCTTTTTGCAGATCCCTCTTGCATGTTTCCTTAAAGCCCATGAGATCATCTGCTGCTGGTTAATGGAAAGCAGTTTATTTTGAAGGAGGAAGAACTGACAGATTTTTGTTCCCATGAACTGTATAAGAAATCTAACAAACCAAATGCAGATGGATCAATACAGGCTTTTCTTTATTTATCACCCTCTGTCTTCCTCACTTTATTTTTATGGCTATTAAAGATGCTATCATTGATATACCATTTTTGGCTGTCTCTATATAATGTACACACTGGACAATGCTGCCATTGATATTCACATAAAATGCTGGGGTATTGAATGACATAGGATAGTGGTGTGGCCTGTCATTCATTTCTGCTGCACAAGATTTAGCCAGGGCTGAATCTCCAGTGAGTAACATTTCTGTTACACTCCAGGAGATGCAAGGGAAGTTTGATCGTCGGCCTGAGTATTTCTGTACTTCCAAATGTACTTGAGTTTTCTTTCAGGTAGGACTTTAGCTGGGGAGTTCTTGGGCTCTCTGCTTCATAAAAGTCATTCCTTTTAGGCTTCTGATCACCATGAAATGCAGCAGTGCTTTACCACAGCCCTTTGATTATATGATTTCAATTAAAACTCACTACTTGCTGCAGATGAAGAGGAGTTATGGTCCAAACCGTGACATTTTGTCACAAATAAACAACTGATGGGAGCTGAGTGAATCTGAAGCTTGGCATGGCTTGTCCATGCCTGCACTGACTGACAGCATTGTGTCTGCTAATTTGACTGTCAACAAGAGAATGAAACCTGCTTACAGAAGCGTGGGTATCAGAGATTAAAGCATCTATGCTGCAGTTCTGATTGCAATTGCTGGACAACAAAGTCACCCACAAGCTAGTTTTAAATGAGTCACCCTAAGACTGGTAGCAGTCTGGAAGTGAGAAACCAAACTCAGCAATGACTGGTCACCCCACTACTTGGGGAGGTATACAGCCTGCCATGTACTTTCAGTTTAGGATCTGACATTGGACTGAAACTGGACATGTGGAAAGCTTGAGTTTCCAGGTAAGTCAGCTCAACTCCTCTTAAAAGAAAAGCAAAGCAAAGAAGAACAATGCCCTTACATTCATCAAAAGCAGCTTTAACTGTGCTTCTGCAGCAAAATTCACTTCAGATGTCAGAATGAGAACACGATGCAGGTCTGGCACTGGATAACTAGCGCTGTGTAGTTGGGAAATCTGATCTATTTAGACAGCCTGTACTGATTGCAGCAATCGTTGCAAATTTAGTAAGAAGAAAATGTATCCCTTTTCCCAGCTAAATCTGGGGTAAGCAGGTAGAAATCCAGGGCTAAAGCCTTACAGTAGAAGGAAACATTATTCTAGTGTCTCAATTTGCTAGAAACAAATGCTGTGGCATTTAAATTGGAGCATCTATCTCTTGCAACGCAGCACCTCTAATCGGTTTCTCACCTTTACATTTGAATGCAGTGAAGGCAGAGGTTCTGCATTTACAATGATAGCAGATGACTTCATCCCTCTGAAATGACTTTAAAAGATTAGAATACATAGATTATTTATTAAGTCTTAGTGAATGTATTTCTAGAATGGGAACAACATATTGCATCAATGTCTAGTTCCACAGTTTAGCTATTTTAATTAAGAGGGAAATGTATGTTGCTGTAAGGAATCCAGCCCACATACCACTGTGTGAGGCTTCTTCCTGACTGTTTCCTTTTTAGTACAAAGCCTTTGTTCCTTCAAATTCATGTTCATAGCAGTGATCGTAACACTGGAATCTTCTGTGATAACTCATAAATAGCTGAAACAAGGCTGTTCAGCCAAGCCATCCAAAACTGGCAGCTCAACAGTTACTTGACCCATTTTGATCACGAGCATCTGATTCACATGTTGGCAGAGAGATTTGTGAGGGAGTTGCACTGGCAGCTTAACCCAAAGACTCCTGCTGCCTAGATAACAAAAAGACCCATCTTGTCTAAGTTCATGACAGCAACTGCAGCATATCCAGAATTGTTTTCCTTCCTTCTTGGATTTTGTAGCAAATCTCTGCCCTATTAAAGCCTTCAGTTGGTTCCTGGATTGTAAAACAGCATGCCTTAGAAGTGGTAAAAAACAGATGAGACAAGCATAAACATGGTGTTCCAGACCTCCAAACCAGGTGCCGGTTCAGATGAAATATAAAGCTGTCCACAGCTAAGCAGACAGTTTTCCAAGGAAGGCTGAGACAGATCAAGACCCATCCGCTGCGAGTGGAATGCTGGCTCCTTCCAGCAACGCTGGGGAACAAGAAAGAGGTAAACACAGCCCTGGATGCCTGCAGTAGCTGATCAGCACTGGCACACTGCCGAGCCTACAGCCTGGACTCTTCTATGGGAAAAAGTAGGGATCAAAGTCAGGAGACAGAAAGAATTCACTGTGATTCACTTTGACAACGTGTTGTCCCAACAGAAAAAGAAAACAACATAATTTAGATGCTGTCAGGACAAAATGTCACCTTTAAGGAAATGGAGATCTGATTATCAAGATATTGTTTGGGAGACCTGGTATGGAACAATTCACAGATACAGTGAAGAATTAAACCCTTTCAAAGCCATGTAAACATATTTTTCCTTTATCTCTAGTACTTACAATTTTCAGCTGGGCTAGATGCATCAAGTCTAATGATCAAACATTTAAAAACACACTGTATAATGCTTTTAGGCTTGCTGTAAAGTGTTATTACATGCTAAGATGCTAAGGACTAGTTTCACCTCAATGTTCTGACTCATTAAACAACTGCACAGGTATGGTGCCATCCCTGAATGATAAGGCCTGTCTGCAAAATGCAGCAAGAATTTGCAGGATTACACCTATATGATTAGGATAATTTGAAAGGCACAAGAACTAAGAATCAGAAAGAAGGACCATCAAGTTCATATCAGTCTATTACAACAGGTCTTGTTCTGTTACATAATTGAGCTGCTTTCTTAAGCTCTTCCACTTCACTTTCACAGTGGTGAACCCAAGAGCAAAGTAGATACCAGGAATCACCAAGGTGGTCTGAATAAGAGCTGTCTGAAAGCCTCTTCAAATGGAGAATGACACTTAGGTTCCAAAAATATATTCCTCATTTTGTATTTGTAAGAAAGTACCATTTGGAAATGTGATTTCACAATTCACTGAAAAATTGTAAATGGAAAACCTTGTTCCAAAAATTCTCGCCGCTCTAAATTTTTTCCTTTTTTCTAGACAAATATATTTTGCATATTTGGACAAGGGGTTGGGCAGGCAAACGAACTTGTGCATACTTACCAAACCAAGTGCTAAACAGTTCTATGGCTAATCTTTTGTTGGTTGCTAAAAATAAAGGTAATCGTAACCTGAAAAATTACAGTTAATTACAGTTAAGAAAGGCAACTGTGGAACCTGGTTCTGCTTAGTTTAAATCCCCATCTTTCCTCTGGGCCAAATCCCAATATCCTTTTTTGCAGTCTTTTGTTTCCTCAGACTTCCTTTATCTTCTAGCTTAAATTCAGTGCATACACCATAACAGCTGCCGAGGTGTAGTTATGGGGCATACTGGGAAAGGAACTCTGAGCTAGCAGTAATTTGCATGTTTCATTAACTAGATAATCAGGACACTTGGGCAAGATTTTTTTCCCAAGGAAACATTCTTCACCTGGATATGTGCCATCTTTAAACCCAGAAACTTCTTGTGGAAATGTATGTCCCTCTTGAGTCTAGAATGAAAACTTCTGCCTCAAAGCAGACAGCGAGGCGCGTGCTCCTCCCGCCAGGACTACGGGCTGAGCAGGCTTTTGCAGCTGCATCTTATGCCTTCAAATGGAGGCTCTTGCCACCAGCCTCTTCCAAGGTGGAGTTATGTCCATTTCTCCTGCCCTTATACACATGGAAGAATGGTTAGTTTGCTGAGAGAGCTGCTCTGGCTAGGTGACCATTACATGAACCTACAAATGCAATGCTTGGCAAGTGGGTTCCAGTCTGAATTGGGTACTTCAGGGATGTGAACACAAAGCTCTCATGGTCCAGATAGCAGCACTGTACTTTTGGCTGCTGGGGCATGTCCTGTTTTGGGACACCATACCGATTCCCTCCCTTTTCTAGCAATCAGGAGAGGGTCAAGCTCTCCTGCGCAACCAGCCCCGTGTCCAAGTTTTTACCCTCCCAAATTCAGAGCTAAAGCCCAGGCTAAAGTGCTCTTATTGCTGATAAGACAACAGCAGATTAAATAGGATGAACTGATCGGCTGTACTTCTTGTAAAGCTATCCCCAGAGATAAATGTACAATGTTGTTATGGAGGCTGTGGTGGTGTCTGCAGCGTAACTAAGGCTGACAGACTGCCTGCATGTGGGTGGCTGTCTTCTTTCCAGCTGTGACCAGCTGAATTATATCACCTGTCCCACTTGATATATTAGGATATGCCCAAACTCAAGATGCATGTTGCTGCAATAGGGAAATTAATGTCCACCACTGGAGGCAATTAATAATGATTAGGAGCAAACCAGCAGGGTTAAATCTGTGCGTTTAACAAAGTGTTCATACAGCTTTTTATACTATACTTCAACCACCGGGTTCTCTCAAATTTCTGCTCCTCTTTCGGGGGGGCTAGGACAACCTTATCTTAATTAATGTGTAAACTTAGTTGAAATGTCAAAGTTGTTTCAATAAGACATGTTTATTCATTACTCAATTCCAGCTTCAGACCCAGCAGAAGAAAGCGTCAAACACACCCATGTGAAAGAGTCTATAGAAAAAAAAATGTTAACGTTCGTCTCTACGGCCATTTACATTCAGCTCTAGGTATTTGTGTTTGAAGTCACTGCATCTCTTTGATTTCTGGACTCCTCAGCTAGTGCACTAAAAAGTGGCAGCAAATTGACACATGGAAAATTTGCAATGCTCAGTTTAGAGCAACTCCTTAATTACCATAGAAAATGGTGAGTGATGGGTTATTAATTTCCCTTTTGTGGCCAAAATGTGATTTCAGATGTGAATATTGGGCATCAAACAGGAATAGGATACTCTTGCATATTTTAAAGCTCCGGATACAGGAAGCCTTGTGGTGTTCAGTGCTTTGTGGACCTCTGTAAGAAGCCACTCAGTATTGCCAACTCTAGGTACTCCGAAATTGATGAGGTTTCTAAACACATAAGAATTTCCTTTTGTGCAGTTTTAGTAATAGTGAGATTCCTTAATTTCCTGAAATTTAGAGCATACACCTAGATTCACAGCTCTTTTATTCTGCCTTTTGATTTTTGATTGCCTTTTTGACATTTTCCCACCTTCTTTTGAAACTGCAAGGACTTAAATCTTGGTAGGGAAGGCAGAGAGGGAAGGGAGGAAGCCACAAGCTGAAGAATGCAAAACTTGAAGAAAAACACGATGATTGCAACAAGGTAGGAAGAGTCTGCAATGGGGTGCATGGTGACAGGTAGAGTACTCCATTAACTTCAAAATCTACCTCAAGTCAAGTTTACTTTTTTGTAGTATTAGGCAGGAGTTTTCATGAACACTGAGGGGAAAATATCACAGATGTCGCCAAACCAATGAGCCACCCTTAGCAGTCAGAGTGGGGATGGGGAACCACATGATGGGGAACCACGTATAAAAAAATTACTCGTAACTATTCACATTTTCCGTGTTGTCCACATGTTTCCAAGTTTCTCATGTGATAGAAAGGACTCTGAAACTACTCCTTTTTAATTCCTGTGGGCTATGGTTATGTGGTTTGTAGTCTCCCAAATAGTTTGCCTTCAGCCATATACTCTCTAACTTCAGGCTCAGTATAAATATTATGCAGAAACTCTCCTCAAAACAAAAAACTTTACAAGTTCGCTACTGATATGCCTCTCAAGTGCTGAAAGTTCATCAGACATACACTATCCAAATTAGATTCTGAATGTGAATGAAAACGCAGATAGTCTTTTGCTACTAGTAGATAAGGAATCATACCTTTGCTCATCTGGAAGTATAAGAAAAGATTTTTACTGCAGTTAAAAGTGATGCACTATACCTTCAGCTACAGCCCAGTTGTTGTTAGGAAAGCCCCTTTGAAACTGTGAAGTGTCAGATTTAGGGGGGTGTTTTGCACACTTTGTTTGTTTTCGTAGTGGATCAGCACAGTGTCATTTAACTTGCATTCAGTCCTGAATACAGAATTGTCAGACTTTTTTCACTTGCCAGGAAAAATCTACTTCTTTGGTGTTTATGATGATGAGCAAAAGAAGCGGTACAAAATACACTTCACTGAAATAATAAAATAGTCAAGAAGGAGAGAGAACCTGTGAGATTACTTGAAACATACCCATTTCTGGAATAGTAATACAGAAACTGAAGTAAAAGTAGAAAAGGAGACCAATAGGCCGTGCTGAATGAGCTAGGCAGAGATGGCAGAAGTACTCAGCAGACACGACACTGCTGAGCACTTCTTGGCCCAGAAGTGTGTTTGCTATTAGATGTAGACTCCTGCATAAAACATGGTGGCAATGATTACTCTGAACTGACTCCTTCTCCTGAAGAGGGAATGGCACTGACAAGAAAAATGAGGCTATAAATATTATTTCAAGACCTGGAAGAGAGACCTTGAAGGGATGAGATACTGACTGAAGAGATTTCCTCTCCTGTGAGAGGGAGGACTGTCATGAAGGCTTCCAAATTCAAATTGTTGTTGACTGCATGGAGAAGTGATGATCTTTAATGACTAGAGTGGTATTTATTGAAGAAGAAATCTACTCTGTACAGTGTGCCAGTTCTGAAGAAAGTAACTGATGACAGATAGGAGCCAGGAAAAAAAAAAAAGAAAAGAAATTCAAGGAAAGAACAACACCTTTCAACTGCCTGAAAGGAATTCTTGAATTGCTTCAAGTATTCTACCTAATTATCTGTAAATCTAGGTTCCCTTGCTGACATATGGGGCAAACCAAACCAGAAATGCTGTATAAATCTTAACATGGTTCCACGATAATAATGTTCATAAAAATAAAAATTAATTTAAAACTTCTGAAGGCCAATTGATCTCAAGGTAGACCTGCTTTTTGTGACAGCCTTCACCATAAATCCATAGGTTATCTGCTTTGTCCCAAGAATTCTATTCTTCATTTGCTGAATTAGTCTTCAGTATACAAATGAGAGCATAGACAGGTAGCTTTTCTATCTGAAAGTTAATTTTCTCCGCTATTATTATTTTGACTTAGTTGACTTTCAGCAATTATTTATGCAGGCCCATCTCTCTAACCTAATCAGTTTCAACACATTTTTCTGCAGTACTCAACCTTGGGTGGCAAGAGAAAAGCTATTATTTTAGATGCTGCTTTATTGGGCAACAATAACAAGCGTATAGGGAATAATTGCTTAATCTTGTTGTTGGTTTTAAGATATGAACTGTAGCAGGCTGGGCTGGACCAAGGAAAGCAGCTGACATCTGTTCACAGGTCCTCAGGCTACGTTTGCTTGATCTTTCTTTATCACAGTGCCTTGATCTAAGAACAAGGAGCGCTGTGTGCAGCTGGAGGATGGAATCACTGTGATGTTTTTTACTTTGTTCATTGATCTGAACACTGCTCTACACAGATCTGAAGGGTTCCAGTGCGTTTCACAAATCCCACTGAAATCGACTCTCATTTATTCTCTTATTTGGCTATTTATTGTAACCCTTTTTTCCCCCATGGGCCTGGGCATGACACATGGGTTCACACTAGCATTTTTCAAGCACTGTGTCTCTGTAGCTGGGTTAATAAAGAGATGGTCAGCTAGTAGCCTGCTTTTAGATGATTTTTTTTTTCTAAAAATAATGTTGTGCCAGATGTTTATTTATAAAGCTGGTAGAACAGACTGAGAGTAATTCCAGTTTCTGCGAGTGGAAATTGGAATGCATTATTGCTGGGCACTAAATGTTCGGATGCTTTTCTGAGGTCCTTAAATCTATTTCATTTCCATGTTGACAGAGATATTAGACAGCTGTTGGAAAATCTGTCCCTTCTTTCAGTGCTACAACAAGAAAGCTTTTCACTTAACTGCCAGGGTTCAATAAAGCTCTTTAAGGTACTAATCAGTGTTGAGTGAAGTGTAGGAGAGTATAAGAAAGAATCTTTCACTTCAATTTTTGTGTGAAATTTTGTCAGCTTTTCTAGTCTACCAGTGTCACTCCTGGCCGTGTTTGTGATGGCCTGGAGGGTTGAAGCACATTTTCTGGTTGGCTTCCCAAGGGCTGGGATGCAGTGGGTCTGTTGGTGGCAGATGTAGCAAGGTCAGCGAGAGGTTTTGCTTTCTGCAGGCTTTCCAGGATGGAGAGGGAAAGTCCCCACTCTGCCCTGGAGGAGGAAAAGGCTATCTGACCTTCTCCCTTCCAGACATGCTTAGGGGACTGAGCTACAGAGCAGGTTTTTTTCTCAAAGTGATGTGAGTTCCTGTGCTTTTCCATGGTGTGAACAGCATCCTAGCAGAGATTGCCTTGTGGCCATCTCCTCTCTCACTTGCAATCAAGCGACATCACTATGGAAACCATTTGCATGGAAGAATAACATTAGGGAAGGCAGTCTGTGTTGTTAGCTCTCTTTAAAGCAATATGTATCTTAGTCTTTTCTCCCGAAAGTGGAATTAGTGTCTGGCTCTGTTCTTTATGGGAGCTCTTCCATCCCAGCTGTTTTGCTTCCCCACTTCCCCAGGCCATTCTTTCCTGACACCTGATTTTTCTTTCTCCTTGGTGTGCTCTCTGAGACCATTGCTCCCTGGGCATTTTACACTGCCAGCTCTGCTCTCCCTATTTGCTCTTACTCCTCTCCAGCTTGCAATCTGTCCTGACAAGATCCAGGCATGCTGATGGCTTCGACCTTAAAAAAACCAGCTCCCCTCTCCTTTTCTTCTTGTTACGGCAGAGGAGAATGAGCAAGTGGGGCACCTCAGTGGTGTCCTCTACCTTCATCCAAGCTGCTTCATTTCAGCTTCAAGGTTGTCTGAAGAAAACAGTGTCCAGGTGACTACCAGAGTAGCTGCAGAGAAGGATCTGGCTTCATCTGAGCTATGAGGCCAGCATTTTACAGGGAACTGTGGCCAGGAGGCATACGCAGTTCCTGCCTCCCGGGGTATGGAGCTGTTCTAGGGAAGTGTTATTGCAGGTATACACCTGCCTGTCACAGGACATTGCTAAGATTGTTTCCTGTGAGACACAGTTCTCATGTAACATTCAGCATGCCAGCGCCTTAGAGGAGGGGATTTTCTCTCTCTTCATTTACCAGTTGATGCTTACGTTTTTGGTTTTTTCACATTCCTCCTACAAGATGTTTTTTGAAAGTCGAGTTTTTTACACTGCTCAGTGGCCTTCTTTACATATAATAGTATATTCTGTGTCCTTTTCAGCACTTTAACAATGCAGCCCCCTTGCTTTCCTGGAAAACAGCAATGATTGAGAAATACATGGCTGAAAAAATACGTCAGTCGTGCTGCCTACTTGAGAAGTAGAGGACTGACTGACTGACTGACTGACTGGGTGCTCTCCCAACCTTCAGGCCTCAGCAATCCATGACGTAGATCCAAACCTCCATAAAGCTCTGTGTCCTTGGTTAGTTATCTGTAAAATACATATAACACCTTTTCCTTAAGAAAGGAATAAGAGGGTGTACAGCTCCAGACTCCATGTATGCTGGGCTGTAGATCAGTGTGAAGTATTATTAAAACTACTAAAGGTTAGATACTGGGTTTTTTGGCCCTTGATTTCATAAGTTCAAACAGAATGTATAAAGCTATTTTATAATAATTTTCCAATAGGGTGTTTGGCCCTCAAAACACTAATCTAAATCAGCATGAAAGAAGAAAGAAATGTTTTCTGCTGGTGTAGGCAGTAAGCACATGATCACTCTGGCATGGGTGTAAATGCTTTGCAATTGTTTGCTATTAAAGTTTTAAAATCGATTTTCCAATAGCTTTAAATACTTGGGTAAAACATTATAATAGGTTAGGCAATCATTTTAGCTTTTATAACATAATGTGAGTTCAGACACATGATTATGCTAAAATCTTTCCCGCTTGCATACCTCTTACACAGATTACAAAGAGAATGTGTTATAGACAATAAAATCTAGAGGGGGAGACTTGTCATCCCTTTTCTCTAATGCCATTAAGCACAGAGACAGTGACGCTGGCCATTGCTTTGTAAAGGAAAAACAACAAGTTTACAGTTCCTCATTTCCCATGGCAAACAGATTGCTTATTTTAATTTTGAAAATAAAACGATGGAGGCGATGTGGGTCTGTAAATAAGAGTGTGCATCTCAATTTTCTGCAAATGCTTAAGTGGTTTACATCTGTTTCCTCCCAGTTGTATTTCTCAAACATGAATTTCCATTTTAAAAAGAGTCATAAAATCACTACTGTTTCTCTGTGGATCTATTAGCAATAAAATAGCCTACAGAGGTTTGCACAGCCATGGAAAATGTACAGTGATAATAGGCTGTCCTGCTGTTACATGGCTTATGCAAACTTTACATTTATCACTGCAGAACCATCTATCCGCAGGGTTGGAGTACAGCAAACAGCTGAATAAAAAAGACCAAAAGAAGGAAGATGATACAGGAAGCTCTATATACACATCATTAATCAGACATGATGAATTCCCAAACTTGAATATATGTTTTCTCAGAGCCAACCAAGAGAAAAAAAATGCTGATCACAACATGAAATGTATAACTTTACATAAAATTAATCTCCTGCAAACTCATACTGCATTAAAGGACAGAGAGACAAAGAGAAAGAGAGAGGGGGAACACTCATTATCATATCTGTCTGTTAACTTTCATTTGTAGCACTCCTGCTACCCAAGGACTAGCATCTCATAGAAAAAAATCTTGCAGCTGATAGTAGAGTCACTCTGCAATTAGTGCAAGTCAAAGCATCAGGAGTGGGAAAGGCAGGAGCTGCAGCCAGGCCCAGGAGGATCTCTAAGCCATCCACCACTTTCCACTAGCCAGCCACGAAGCCAGTGCTGTCCCAGTTTGACACCTGCAGCAGAATAGGGATTCACAGCCAGTTTAACTTCAGCAGAAGGTGGCCCCTGGTCACCAAAGTTCAAAAAAAAAGCTAGAACTGGCAACACCAGAATTATAGGTGGAGGTTTTCAGAGATTTGCCACCAAAGAACAGAAGCTTCACACTCTTCTGATTTCTGCATGGCCCCTGGTGGGCTGCAGCTGGAAGCCCTTAGTAATCCCTGGCATCCTGACCAGTGTCCATTTGCTAGCTGTGCCCCCAGTGGTCACCAAGCAGGGTGGCTGGGGAAACACTCTTTTCCAGTTTGTGACTGGTTAGCATCTTCCACAGGAACAGTGGGCTGCAGCTCCTGCAGAAGAAGAACACATAGATTAATCTCTCACCAGAAAGCCTCACTGGGCTGTTCCTTGTTTGCTTCAGTCTAAAATAAATATTTATCAGGATGAAAGCACCTGGCTGTTCTTTATAGATTGCAGAAAGCAACAGTAATATTATTGGATGCTTATTAGCTAAAGGGTAATTGCAATCAGAGAAGGAAAAGGGGAAGAGGGGATTAAAAAAAAGGGAAGAAATGTGGTTTCTAGAGGAGTCAGGAAGACTGGTGAGAAATAAAGCCACTCCCCACCTGGATGGATTCCTGCCATTGTGTGAGCTGCTATCTTCACAGCAGGAAAGTCAAAAAAGCACCAAGTCCAGCCACATAACATTAGTCTGGTTGCCTAAACAGACTAAAAAGGTGAATGAAGAGAAATGATTCCTCAAGAGAAACACAAGATATATATGAGCTCAAAAAGAGCAATGACTTTTTGTACATTACTTTGGAGTCAAAAGAAAATTGACAAAAGTTTCTTTTCGAAGGTCTATGTGCTAGCTTTTGTATAAACACATCATCTTCTTTCGTCAGGGATCTCATGAGAAGAATGACAGCAGCTTTTATTGCTTGTAAATGGCATACTGGAAAACATGGAACAGATCCATTGCTGTGGAGTCGTAGTTTCGTAAAAGTACCTCTGTGGACAAATTTGATACTATGAGACGTTTTCAGTGCATTGGTGGTTTTAGCTGAATTGATGGAAACTTCAGTTTTGTGAGCAGGAGCTTGTCTGTTGGCTCTTTTAGGAGAGATGAGTAAGTCCCAGTGATAATAAAATACTTCCATATTTCAAGACCAATGAAATATCCTCAATCAAAAAATTCCATCATGCAGGAAAAAGCTGCTTTTCTCTGTCCTGTCAGATGATACACTGGCATTTTCTGTGTGGCTTTGAATGTCTTGAAGGTTTGTTTCTTCAGCTAACTCTTCTATTGGGGTCAATGTACAGTGTGGTTGCTTCATTATCTCTGGGTGTAATTATTGCCCAATGATTTTTAGAGGCAGAGTTACTGGGTGCTACAGTGCTGTGGCAGTCCTGACAGTCTGCAGTCCTCCAGTCTCCTCCTGGAGATTACCTTCCTGGGAGGATATTTTTGTTCTGGTGAAGAAGCTTTGACTCCTGAAATTATTATATGAGAACCCTTTCTAAGATCAGTAACCAGAAAAGGCAGGCCTAAATAGCAAAGCAGCGACTGACGCACTGAGTCAAGAAAAAAGAGGTTGCATGACATCTGTCATCAGAGCATCAACAAGTGTACAGGACAGTGTTGTTACTTAGTACCTGGCAGTTTTCCATTTTGAACAAAGAGTAACAAGCAAGGGTTTAGCAAACACTTACGGAGCACAAGACTGCTTTTCAGGTGAAAAAACAGGGTTATGGTCTTGGGCAACAGGATTTTTACCACTGACTGGCTTAAGATTCCGTACTTGACTGTCATTAAGGCTCACATACTTCGTTAACATGACTGTTAAATTCCAATTCAGTTTTCAGAAATAAGTGAAAGGCTGCACTCATCACATTTCGAGCTCTTTTGTGCATGGGCGGAAGACCTGCACCCCTCAGTCCAGAGGTGGCTGCAGCTCACGTGTGGGCAAAATGATTCACAGTATGCCAGGGCCTGCAGACTACTCGGTGGGGAAAAGACCCTGTGCAGCAGAGTCCATGGGTGTCAGGCAAGAGGCAGAAAGAAGGGGAGAGACCAGCTGTAGGAAACCCTAGGTCGTGACAACTGGCTTGATTTTCGTTGTAACTGGTCTGAAAAGATGATCTCACACTCCTAAGGGAACAAAAAAAAAGGGCCAAGATAAAATATAGGTGTCTAGAGTCTTAAGCAGCATGAATTCTGGAAAACAGAGGAGGTGTGAGCACTGTCTGCGGCTGAGATTAGGGCTGCAGATTTATCCAGAAGAGAAGAGAATCTCATCCAAAGAATGCCATAATTGTTTTAACTTGACTGGAGCTGTGCTGCTGACTTGAGTCATCCCAAAACCCATGTCAGCCCTGACAAGGGGAGTTCACTCCTGAGCCCAGGTAATGCAGGTAAAGACCTTCCTGAGCTCTTAAGATGGGTCTGATTGCAGAATGGCCCATGGAGAGTCACCCTCCACAGCAGGGGTGAGGAGGAGCTGGTGGGTGCACACGGCACATGGAGCATCACCACTCAGAGACATGAGATATTCAACAGGTGACCTGAAATAATTTCTAAATAGCATAATTTTTTTCCTTTATTTCAGTCGTTCTGGCTTTCAGGCTCAGGAAGGCAAGACTGGCAGCCTGATTTGTGGCTTAAATCTGCTTTTTGAGGCCATCTCATAGCAAACCTTTGGAAGGCCTGCAGACGAGAGGAAAATCCTGGCATAAGCACCTTCTTTAGAGTAATTTAAAATGGTGAAAATATCTTACTGCTACTCAACCTAGTTAAAACCCCAAAACTCAATGAACTCCCGTAGCTCCTACTGACAGCAGCTCCATAACATCATCACTGATATGAACCTTAGGACAACACTCTCTCTGTCGATGGCACTCCATAAATAATATTCCTACTCATTACTGAAACCTGAAAAACTCCAAGGAGAGAAATGCCATGTGCCTGAATATAACAATATTACCCATCTGAAACCTAATGCTCCTATTTTTTTTCCTCATACTGCACAGTATATTGAAAAGACCCAGTATATGCTGTAAGTGAGGATACCTGTAATTTCTTTTCCCCAGGAATCTTCACAGTTTCTAGACTTATTGAATGCCATAGAGGGAAAGAACAAGTTTAAAAAACAATTAGTAGGACATGTGGTGCTCATTCTTGGCTGAAACTGCACATTCTCATCTGCCTGAAAATACTCAGCAGTCGTTCATGAAAAATGTTTTTGAACTAATGAGCTATATTTGCATTCCCCTTAGAAAGGATTCAGAATTTTTCATCTACACTGCACCATGAAAAATGGATGTGTTTTTCACAGAGGTAATTTGAACATAAACCACCGCATCAATGGGAAGACAACCTTTGCAGAAACTTTTTAACTTAGCACATTCCATTTGTTTTCACTGGGGAAGGTCAAACTTATGTGAGAGATGTAAATTTCATGCACAAACCTAGGTGCTGATGAGATTTGTTTTTGTAGATAATCTGCAGCAGAGAAATTTTTCATAATGTCACCGCAAAATAAATTAAAATGTTCATCTTCATATGGCTGGTTCCATTACATTAAAATAAATGTTGCAAGCTCATTTAATTAGTATAGTTAGGAATGTCTCTTCCCTGCTTCACTGACTCTCCAAATCACAAGTTAATTTGTCAAAATCAGACCATTGTTTTTCCTTCATTCTTCATTACTGAAAAGACAGCCCCATTTAAATAAATGTTTATGCTACAGAGAGCAGAGCAGTGAACAACCCCAAATATTTTTCTAAGCACATGTTGGAAAAGTTTGGGCTGCAAAGAGCTGGATGTGCGTGTGTATGCACGTGTGTGTGCATGTGTGTGTGTTGTTATTGGATATTTGACTGGCTGCAAAGGTACAAAACTGAGCAGTCTGCTGTAACTGATGATGTAGTGCACACCATCTCTCATGCCAGCGGCTACGCGCACTTGGAAGCAGTTTTCTTCTATGTTTTCAAAGACAAATGATGACAAAAGATACAATCTCTATAAATTACCCTAATCAAATCATTCTCTTCAAGAACTCTTGGTTAATCAATTAGTCAGTGCTCGCAGTTCTTATGAATATCACTTCAGAGCCTCCCATAGCGTCGTTCTCCTCCAACAGCAAATATTTTGAGCATTTTATTAAAGAAAAAAAATGAAAACAAAACCCAACAAATGAAAACAACAGCTTATGTAGCAAATAGGTAGAGAACTTCTGCAACCTTATGGAGTCCATTAACATGAAGTGAACTTTAGAGGTATGACTGAGGTAGCAGTTACTTTGTTTGATCGGCTTAGTTATTATCTATCCCAAGGTCTTTTTTGGAGGTCACCTGCCCCACATGAATAGAAAAGGCCAGCAGACCATCCTCTCAGCCTCGTACTAATGCTTTTTCACACTGCATGCCTCAGGCACTGCTCCTGTGGCATACACTGCAGTGCTATTCTTCAGCCTTCTCCAAGAAATGTTCAACCTCTGCACAAAAGCTTTTACATCTCAGCACTAAATTGCTTCTAACTGAGAAGATGCAAAACAATAGAAGACTCCCGTGATTTTCCTTATCAGGAGGTTTTTGGCTTTATCTGGCATTGGGTTTAGGTTTTTTCTGCTTTGGGGTAGGGATTCTTGCTGTTGATCTCTTTTCTCTAACTTATTTTTGTGAGTTGTCTGGAAAAGGGCAAATCCTGACTCTCCCCACTAGGTTCCTTGGCTTGGCAGCATTTTAAAATGTCATTCAAAATTTGTATCTAATGTGCGTTTTATGATACTGTGCGGGAGAATTCCACCCTAATTTCATTTTCAAGAGCTTCAGGATGAACCTTGTTTCATTAATAAATCATGTCATTAACAGGGAAATTTAATTGCAGTGATATTTCATGAATTCACAGTAAAAGCATGCTATATATTAGTGGTTGGCGTATTGACTTCCAGACATAGGAACTCATGTGAACTGTGAAAAATTGACATGTACAACTGTTAGGAAAACCCTTCCAAGATCACCAAAGCAGCTGGAGAGAGAGTGATGCATTGAGACCACTTGTTCAAAGCAAGACAGAACCTGGGCTGCATCTTTTAAGGAACACCAGTGATGCCATTTTCTTATGTGACCTCCACTTCACCTCCCTATTTCCGTTTGCTGCGGACATAAGTGTCCCAGAACAGGAGGAGCAGCTGTCATTAGGAGCTTTGGCTAGCCCAGGTTTCTTCAGGCCAAGGTCATGTCCCAAGGCTGGATTAGCTGTATAGCAGGACAGCTTTGCCCTAAGAGGAAGGAAGAGGGTTCTGTCCTGCCCCAAGGCTGGGGCATATCTCTTCTCATAATGGCCTTCTCTCTTTCAAGGCAAACTGGAGATCTCACTGGGAGCAGAATGGTCTCTCCAGCCAGTCTGTCGTATTACTGAAGTGCTGTTCTGCTGGTTGCATCCCTTTCCCACTAGCTCCACAGAAATCCCCATGTGTATCCGACAATCCATGAAATAGCCAAAATAAAATAAAATCTCACATGCACTCTCAGTCGGAGACTGTGAAGGAGAAAGAAAGAAGAATTCCCAGCTTTAGGGCGGGTTGGCGTCCATAAAATCCCTTGGCTCTTGAGGTTAGACAGAGGGGAAGACAAAAAGCTATTTTAGCAATTTGCCCCACTCCTTGCACACCTGAACACCAGGGCATCCGGGGTAGGGGCCTTACACTTTCCTCCTGCCACGAGGAGAGTAGACATACCCGCTGAGGATGATGGATCATTGACAGGAGGCACAGATGTGCCTTGAGATCCTCCCACTCTACTATTACTTGCCCAAGTTGAGGAGTGTCTAGGTGGAGGAGACAAAAGCCTCCATGCCCTCCTTGGACCAGCTGAAGGCCATTTCCACTTCCTCAGTTCTCTGGAGGAGAGCGCTATGGGATGATCTGAAATTCCTTCCTTTTTCTCACATATATCCATTTGATATGTGACTCCTGTACCAGTTCAGCAGCAGCATACAAGTCCAGGAGAATTAACTGCAAAAGAAAGCAGTGGTGGGTTTATTATTCTTTGGCTGATTATTTTGTACAGGAAATGTTTTGAAAAGTACCAACCGAACATGAATTCATGGGACCTGGTTCTCTTCAGAGAGTCAACTACAGTAGACTGATTAAATCAGTAGGCTTCAACTTGTATAAAAAGTTTCAGTCAAAGAAGACATACAAACTTGTACATTAAAATAGCTATTATACAGCTTGAGCACTGCCAACTCATGATATTTCAGATCTTTTATTGTAAGACTCTGATGTTGGAATCAAGAGATTACACAGGAATCACCTTAAATCATTCCCAAAACCCCCAAATAGCCAAAATAAAACTCTCCAGAAATAATCCTGTTGACTGTAGAAGAAAATATGAACTGAGTTCATCTTAAAAATAGAGAAACCAAAAGACAAAGTTAAACACTTCATTTCTAGCCATGATTTTTAGCAGTGGTGCTGCCTTGTCTTGCTGCAACAAGAATCATGCCTGGAAAATAGGGGAGACAAATTTCACCCACAGACCAGGTCTGTGAGGCTGGACTTGAGTCCATTTAACGTAAATGAAATAAAAGTTGGCTGTCATAAAACTTTTAAAAAGGCAAGAAGCATTCACATGCTCGTATCCAAAAGCTCTCATGCTTTTCCACCCACACTGAAGTTACAGATGCCATTTGTTCAACAGAAAGAAAATAGGAAGCATCTTCAATCAGGCAAACTCATCTGGTTCCCTCTTCTTCTCTTGGAAAGGAGCAAGCCAGAGAGCTTGGTTTTGCTTCAGTGCATAGATTGCATCAGAAACTCCAAAACCTTTCTGGAGAGAAAAAAGTTCCATGAGTCTTCTTTGTTGTCAGTGCCTTCAGGACTAAGCTATGCAAACAGATGCTGTATCAACCACCCACAGACAGTGAAAGAGGTGCAGTGGTCTCCTAAACAGGCTTGTGCAATAAAAAATGACAGAAGGGAACACAAACTATAACCCTGTGCTGCAGTAACCCATCTTTAAGAGCCTATATATGGTGATAACTCTCTTCTTGCTGTTACGAAAGTTCTCAAAACAATCCAATAACAATTTATCATGTTCATAAATGTTGCAGATCAGAGAGGAGCAAGAAGGGTGTTTTTCCAAGGTTTTTAAGGTTTTTGCTGAGACATCAGCCATACTTCTCCTTTACATAAATGTGTCTGTGTCCCGAGGACTGATAGTAGCAGTTCTGAGCAGTGAATTTCTCTCTCTCTCCCTCTCCCTCTCTCTGTCTCTCTCCTTTTCGAGTTGCATCTGGAGATCATGGTCTTTGAATATTTTCAAAGTGGAGAAATTTACACCAGGATGGTGTGTAGTTCACAGGCACTCATTAAAAAAATGAGAACATTTGTAGAGAGATTTGTGCAGGCAGGACTGTGAAGAGATGTGACAAGCCTACAGGTTAGGTTACACTAATATTTATCCTATGCATTCAGTACTTACATCAGCCTTTCTCTACAGAGATGCTGCAAACTTCTCTTTGCTATTGTTCATCATGCCAAATGTTGCTGCTACCACTATATTGCTTTTTATTTGCTACTTGGGAGCCATCTCCTTTTGTTTGTGGAAAGCAGTGCTTGGTACCAAACACTGCCTCAAGAAGAAAGACAAGGCTGTACAAACGGATCTTAGTAAACTGCTTCACTAAGAAAACCTGAGTTAAGCTCCCAGTAATGAATACATTTATTGGGTAGACAGTAAAAAGTACTGGAGAGTTAAAAATAAATTCTGCGTTATTTAAACTTAATTTATGAGCAGGAAAATAAGCCCTCTCTTCTACTATTAATGTTTTTTATCTGGGCCATCAAATGTCACACCCTACTGGTTTTGGATGTAAGGTCACTGGAAACAACATATCAGTGGTGTCAGCAATACAAATCAACTGAAATTCCCCTAAAAATAAAAACGTCAGGAGTAAAATAATAGGCAATAGTTATTTCATGGTATGAAAGGCTTGTAATATATCAAGAGTTCACCTTCTTCTATCTTTATAATATATCACTTTGAACATTAAGTATACCTCCATTTCATATATTTTAAATATAGACAATGTATCTGGCTAAAATAATACTCTCAGAGAAAAGTGCACCAAAATGATTGTTTAGGTTTGCATCCACTTTTTGAAATGTCTTCTAATTTATAGCAAATGATGAAGCAATAGCCCTGTCTATAAAAGGCAGTGTAGTGCACCAGTTGATGCTTTTTAAGAACATATTTCTATGTTAAAGGAATATGGAAATATAAAATTGATCTGGGCTAATGATTTTAGCAAGAAGTAAAAGAAGGGGTGGCCCTTCACTCTGGCTGACCCTTCATTCAGCCCATGAAGACAAGACCCTGACTAAACCAAGCACTGCAGGAAGCAGTAACAAATGCCACTAGGAAGCCAACAAGCAGCACATATTTGTGAAAATGCCTCCTTTGAAGTTTCCGTGTAGATGAACACATCTGTGTCTGTTAAATTGTCTTTAGTACAAGTGGGGATTTCCTTGGGCCATTTGTGACTGTTATTAAATGGCTACCAGAAAACAGGTAACTAATTTGGCTTGCATCACCATGCTGAGTTATAACTAAACATGCTAAACGTCACACTGCACTGCATGTGGCACTCACACAGAGAAACAGGCACTATAAACCCATGTTATACAGACATGGCAACACGAATCTGCACATTCAGTTCAGATGCAGTTGGGTTTGTGATTAATAGCCTGCCAGTGCCTGGACCTTTTGTGTACATATAATGAGGAAGAGGATGGGGACAGACGAGGTCAGTGCTGTCCCATCACTTACCTCTAACAAATCTAGGCCCACATCCATGCAGTTTCTAGGTCTGCAAACCTCTCATGGGCCCTGAACACTCTTTTCGGGAGTTCAAGCCCTTGGTCCAGTGATCCTCGTAAGAGCAGGAGCCCGGACCCCTGGTGCCCATGCCCAGCACCACATCTTTCGATGCTCACCCACTGCTACCCAATGAGCAGAGAAAGCATCTTCTTTCCCAGAGTGGGGCTATAGGGTGACTTATCCAGGTTTCCCTGCTTTCGTCAGTCTTGCGGCTCCACTCCGTTCTTCCCCCTCTGACAGATCTTTCGTCTGATTCATGTGTGCCACTTCCATTTCACCTTGACCTCTGAAAAGTGAAGGAAGTGCCTTCACTGACAGAGCATAGCTGCAGAATTTTGGGTCTACATGGTGCCCAGTCTGGCAGAGATGGGAAACAGCCCTGCCACAGGTTGCCCTGTGGTCACACAGAGGTAGTGCACAGCTATTTGGGATGGCTTTTAAATAATTTGGTATCAGCCAGAATTCTTTTTTCCTCACAACACTCTTTGTATGTTTGGGTGATGTTTGTAGCAGGTGTACGATGTGAGTTATTGCGGTTGCTGAGGTGCCAGTCAGGTTGGCAAAGAGAGGGGACAAGAAAAAGTTGTTCTTACAAGACATGATGAGATGAAATCCTTTTAAGATGGGATGGACATTGGAAGATAAGGCAGAAATGCTCTTAAAAGCTTCCATTTTGAAATGGGAAAGAGAACTCACAGGCCTGTGTGAAGGTAAGGTACTTATGTAATTGACTCAGCAGTTTTCTCAGACAAGAGATCTTGGATTTCATAGGAGTGGTACATTCTAGCTTGAATCAATAAGGTGTAGTCCCAAAAAGAGAGATCCTGGAAACACTTTAAATTTTTTATCATTCATGCCACACAAATGTCAAGATACTGACTTTGATGAATTGTTCATATCATCCTTTTAATTCTCTGTAGCACTGCCAAAATGTTGTCCTGAGCATGGAAAAAGTGAAATACATCTGGTGAACATGGCTTCATTTTGTGAGGAACTCCCTGCTGTTCCTTGTTATGACGGACTTCTCCATTTCTGACTCGGATTCTGGTTCTGCCTCTCTCCAGCATTAACCTGCTGTGATCTCATCAGGAAAGCTGATCCATGAAGCTGAGGTTATAGTGAATGTTACTTAACCTAATAGCTGGTCTGACAAGTTTTTACATGTCTCTTAATATTTTCTCTCAGCTGTATTTTCAGTCACATGGTGCTAATAGCAGCTGAGTAGCAGCAGCCATAGAGGTAGGCATGAAACCTGTATTTTCCTCCCCTGCAGTATACAAACATATTTAAACTCCTGAGGAAACCGTGAGACAGTCTTGTTTACTCTGCTCCACCTGCAAACAAATCCTTTCCCCATACTTTTAGCTGTAAGACATTTGAAAATCTATTTATGGCACAAAACCTGACATTACCCATGCTGGGAGAAGAAATCCTTTATTTATCTGCAGGAGGTTCAAGAGCACTGCAGATAGACAAGGTCTATGCTGCTCCAGAAATACCTGTCAGCCTTGACCTGCAGAAGCCAATCTTGGGCTTATTGTGTTGTTCGTGTGATACAAACCCACTGCCTCTTCCCTGTAGAAGGTAAACTGAGATGGCTCAACTGACTTCACTTGGTAATTCTCTCAGCAATCTGATCAAAATGATTAATGGTCATTCTGGCCAATGCTGGATTTAATTCAAGGTCACTGAAAAAAAAACCAAAAAAGGTCACTTTGCTGACCAACCTCTATTTATCTATGGATTTTTGTTATTAAAGGAATTAATCTGATAGTGCTTCCATACACAGCACATTAATTATTTATACATTTGATACAAAATGACTTCATACAAAGATTAAGATTGAGTCCTAAATTGCTGACATGGGGCACAGAGATTTAGTCCTATGATGAGCCTCATCTAGACCGATACAGCTGAATCCCAGTTTAAAAACGTGGGTTTAAATGTGCACTGAGCCTGCTACTGTATACAGCCAGATCAACTTACACCAAATGTTGAATGTACTGGGTAAACTGAAGTCCAGAAATAAATCTTGCCTCGAGAAAACACTTAGCTTTTGTGACATATTTATTGGAGTATCTGTTTTCAGGAAGGTTTAGACCACCGTCCTTCATTTTGAGATTTGAAGTGACAGATATTTGAAACAAATACTGATACAGCAATTTTATTCAGTCTCCGGAAATTTGAGAGAAACATTCTCAGCCTTAAGGCACTGAATTTCAGTCAGAAGTAATTTCTAATATTGCTTCGTCCTATTACTTGTAAATTCAATATAATTAGAGGCATATTCAGTTCATTACCAATTTGAACTATTGTCCAGTTTTTTTTCAGTCTGTTGCTTTTTCAAAGCACTTTATTAAAAACTTGTTTTGCTGTCATATGTTTTAAAGGGAAATAATATCTCACAACTAATCATTTATTAAGATAATGCAACCACACAATGCAGAAAAACAACAACGTAACCTCACTAGAAACAGATGGAGAGTGAGGAATAACCTTTGCTTGGTTGCACATTAATATTTTGAGCTTGAAATATGTATTAGCTGCATTTTCATCCCAGGAGTGATAAATACAACATTAGATTGAAAAACAATTATTTTCCTTGCTTTTGGGCATGCAGTATCTTATTACCTAGACTCACTATTGCTTCAAATAATGCCTTCTGAATTTTCACGTTTTGCACTTCTCATAAAAGCCTATAATGAGAGACAGAGAATGAGAGACAGAGAATAAGAGAAACCTGAGCAAAATGCGAAAATCATTTCACTATATTACTGATATTTTGTTCTTTTCTTTCTGCTGCCTCACTAGGCCAATTCTCAGAAAGGAGACAGCAGAGCCCAGAGGTTTGCATTTTTAGTGTTGGATGATGGGCAAGAACAATCTTTTAAAACTGCAGACAGTGCCTGCCCAATACAATGTGCTTTGATGTTGAGGGGAGGTTCTACATGGATTAGGGAGAACAGAAACATTCATGCATTTGTCCCGGGATCCCACAATGCCCACATTAGGAACCATGCTTGGAATCTGTATCTCCTGTGTCACAGGGCCGACAGTTCAGGAGCATGCCTTATCTAAAGGTGTCCCTGCTTTGCCTGGGGCTGTTAGCAGGTTAGGTGCTGGGACACCACTGACAGGACTGCGCTCATTGTTTGGCACAGCCATGCCCCAGGGGCATTCGCCTTGCTGAAAAAAATGAGTGGGGATTGTCCGTAAATCCCCAAAAGGAGTGTTAAAAACATCCTGATTCCTTTTTACAGCTCCTAAGGCATGAGTTTGAAACACAAAGAGAGTTCTGCAAAGAGTTTGGGTACGTAAGGACATCAGTATCCCCAAAAGTGATATTTGGACCTTGGTGCAAGTTTTTCATGGAAGAAGTACTGTTCCTACCAAGTCTTGTTGGATTGGTGCAAGCACCATGACAGCTTCCAACTGGAAACCCAAGGAGAGGAAAACCTCTCTGAGCTGTTCTGAGGTGTAGCTACACACTCCTAATAGCACAGCAGCAGTTAAGGAAAACGGTCCTTGGAGCACTCTTGCAGACCCTCATGTTTCCCAGCACATCTCTCAGCAGTGAGAGCCTAGCAGAGGCTCATTCCTGCTCACTGTCTGGGGGATTTGTGTGCTGTAAGTGCAGGTCAACAAGAGAAAAAAAAATGAGTCTTCCAGTAAACAACCATAAAGGGAAAGTCTCTGAAGTGCAGTCTCAGAAAGACAGTCTCCTAGACAGTTTTTAACAGTATTGAATGACTATATAGTTATTATTTATTCATTTCACTCTTCTTACAGGCAACATCCCTCAAAAATAAATATTCACCTATCTATATATGTATGAAAGCTTTTTGTTATTATTGTTCTTCATGTGCTTTGTCCTTTGCTTATTTTCAGAGCTGGTGCTCTGGAGAGCTAGATAAGAATGGCAAAATTTGGTAACAATGGGATGAAAACACAAAGCCTGAAGAGGTGTGAACTCAAGGATGCTGTTCTCTACCTGCTCTGATTGTACATTTTGGACAAACAGTAGCATACAGAGGAGTTGTACTAAGCTTCAGAGTTTTCAGATGCCCTTAGCTGCTGAAAACTCACTGACTTTTAGCTACGGTTTTTGCTGTTTAGTATATTATAGGCATGTAAATATCCAGCAGATATATACATTACTTTCAGTCTAAAATAGAGATCTCAAGCAAGTTCTTAGTGCTCCCTGTCTCTGTTGTGCTTGTTGAAGTGGGGAACTAGTCTTTGCAACACCTAGTGTTCATAAACCCAGATTATTTCCAAATTATTAACCAAATACTTCACTTGGCCTCTGCAACTTTTTAAAAAGCCTTCCTGTAGCAGTGAAACACAGTGACCCAGAGGTGGGAATCTTGAGTTCTTGTTGCCCTCAGCATGTCTCTCCCATCCAGGGAGAACAGCAGTCTGCCAATCAAGCAATCTAGCACTCTGCTCAGACTCGGGCATGTCCCCGAGAGGGCTAAAAGGGTTGACAGGACAGTGCTAAAGGCATTTCTGCAAGAGTAGTTACTACTTGGATCTTTTGGAAACCACAGCACACAGATAAATCAATCACAGAGTAACCACAGCTGGCAGTAGATACATTCATACCTCATGAATGCAAGTGAATTGTCTTCTTGTTTTGTAATTCAGTTGTTCAGTCCCAGGATCAGTTTGCCAGTTTGAGTCAGAGCAGATTTCTGTAACTCAGCACTGCATGTCACAGCTTGAGTGAAACAAATGCTCCAGTCTTCTTTGAACTTCTGAGTATTTTGACCTTCAGAACTTGTACCATGAATTTTTCAATTAACTAGCTCATAATTAAATCAACTGATTAAATAAAGAAGTTTTAGTTGATAAAGTACCGCTACGCATTCAGATGGCACAGGAGTTTTAATGATATGTAGATTGTCTCTAAGAACAGCTCAGAAAGAGAATCCATCCTCCTACACAGCTTCATGGGTCCCTTCTGACCATGCAGCCCCCTCACTGCCCAGGCAGCCCACGAAAATGAGGCACAGTGGCCTGGAGGCAAGGATTCAAGGCACTTTGTCCTTGACTCCACAGTCCTGCTGGCCACACTATTTCTGATACAAGCCAGGATGTCACTGGCCTTGGCACCTGGGCACGTGATCAGCTGCTGTCAACAAGCACCCCAGACCCTTTTCCATCAGGCCCCTTTGCAGCCACTCTGCCCCCAGACTGTAACTACATAGGGTTATGCAGGTGCAGGGCCCAGCACTTAGTTCCCCTCTCCTGTTTTTTGATTTGCCTTTTGAGCAAGAAATGCTGGTTTCTGTGTAAGTAGACAGCTCACCTGAAATATTACAGCTCCCATGAATTTCTCTCTTTAATGGCAGCAACCGCTTGAGTTCTCAGTCTTGGGCTGCCACTGGACCCAGACATCAAGAGACACAGGATGGGAATTTTCCATGTGATTGTTGCAGGTATCTCAAGACCAGGCCACCCTAGTCTTTGCTTGTGCAAAAAGAGCCTTCCAATGCGTATGGACTTCAGCTGGCTTGGAATCACTACCAGACTGCACCAGGAAAAGCGGCTTGACCTAGAGGTGTCATTTGATGTATCCTTTCCCATCCATTAAAGGTCAGCACCATAACAAAACACAACAACAGAAAACATAGTCTTGGAGGATTGAAAAAAAGCACTCAGTATTTTTCTAAAAGCTCTTTAGGCCAGTTCCTCGATGGCACATTCTTTCTTTCAAATGTAGGACTCGATACAATATGCCACATGAAACCATGCCTACTGCCCAGAATCTAAATTTAGATTCTCCTCAGAACTGAAACTATACCAGAGAAAAAAACGTTTAACAATGGTCTTTATTTAATTTGACATATCCCTCTTTGAATACTTCCCTTGCAAAATCCTTTTGTGCTCTTTTAAGTAGGACGATTCATATAATTCAGGTGTGGCATAAAGTGAGAACTACCCATTTAAAAATGCACACATGCACAACTAGAAAGATAAGAGAAAACAAGTCTCAAACAGCCAAACTGCTTATTGTTGCAAATGGGGAGTAAGAGGGAGGAGGGATGAAAAAGGAAGAAAGCAAAAATGCTAGAAAGAAAGAAGAAAGGGGAAGGAAAAAGTTGCACAACATTTTTCTGATTCTTCTTAAAATGCATGTAGTATTTACTGCATAATATTTACTGCAAAATATTTACAATATTTTGACACTGTCACTTAAAGTCCTTATGTTTGGTTTGGGTTTTTTTTGTAGACCTGTCCTCCGGCATGCATGTCTTCGGTCACAGTACTTCTTCTTTAGTTTAGTTTCACTTTTGTAGAAATACACAAATGGGAACAGGATTCACTGCTACTCCTACCCAAAGTAATAACCTCAAGTTCTGGACATGAGACCTCACTCCTCTACTATGCACTGTAGTGATGCTGGCAACAGATAATAGGATCAAATGAATCAAAACCAGGCTTCTTAGAATCAAGCAAATGTGCTTAATAACAGAAGTGAATCCAAATCCATAAAATAATTCATACCCTGAAATGGCACTAAGCGGAATATTTTTAAAAACATTTTCAAGATGTATTACCAGATTTTTAAATTCCTGAACTGTGCATATAACACATTTGTTTAATTTAATGTCTAAAATAAACTTCAACTACTTTTTATTCCTGCTAGCACTGAAACAATTAACACAGCAAAGGGAAAGTGTACGAAATTCCACCCCAGCCCACCCACCAACACATCTCTGAAGTGCACTCCCAGGTGAGTGGCCCAGTTTTGCCCTTGGCTTCATATCTGCAGTTCTGTGGGTAAATGTCTCCTACTTGCTGGAGAGGGGATGAAGTTTTGGTTTGTGTTAGGAGAAGAGACTGTAAATCGATTTTCCAAAACTCTGGCAGGTAGGTATTGCGATATTGAGATGTAGGTGGATCTCAAGTGGGTGTTTAAACAGGTGATGAAAACAAGAGATGCCAGACACCACACAAGTTCTGAGCAAGATACTCAAAAGGCAGATCATTAGATGATGGTGCATGTGGAAGGTGCATCCAAGGAAGAAAAAAATGACGAACATATCAATTAATAGAGAAGCAAAGAGACACAGGTTTGCTCCACTGGAAAAAGGGAGGAATAGGAATAGAAAAATTATGAGAGGAGCCCCAACAGACTGGAAAAAGAGGCAGTGGTCAAATAAAGAACACAGATGATCCATAGGATGCTATACCAAAAAAAAAAAAAGAAAGAAAAGAAAGCTGGAGGACTTTGTAGGCGTTTTTGTTCACATTAAGAAGAGAAAGGTCTTTGTGACTCATGATTTGTATGAAGAGCAATTTAGAAGACTGTGGTCAAAATCAGTTTTAGACAAAAGAATGGGTCCTGGCAGCAGGCACAAGGGTGTTCAGTGGGACTGGACAAGATCCTGATCAGAAAGGAAGACAATTGACTGGCTGTCCTTCATGGTGAGCCAGATGGCAATGCCATAGTCACATTAGAGGTGATCAGCAATGGCTCCCAGGTGAAAATGCAGAAAGGAATGAAGTTACAGGAGTCCTTCCGTAGGCAAAGAGAAAAGGCAGGACTCAAGAGGCAGGATAAGCTCGTGGGCCAGTGCTATGGACAAGGTTCTGGGATGTGTGAGTCCTCAAAAAGGGGTTCACAGGGTGAGGACTGCTCTCAGGAACGAACTCCCCATGGATAACTCTTAGGATTGCAATTGCATGACTGATGAAAGCTTTAAACATGAAACAAAGGGGAGAGGATTGGGATACTCAGTCTCCCTGCCTGATTCTGATGCAAGGCAAAAAAGAAAAATCAGATAAATGAGATTATTGCAATGGGTAATAGGACACGGAAGGGGAGAGGAATAGGCAGCAAGAGAATACGGGAATAATACTGAAGAGAGGAATAAATGTTTGCGTGATACATTTAATGAAATTTGCTATTTAAAACTGGATTAAAACAGAAAAAATCAAGAGAAATGCTGTGCATTAAGACCAGATACATATAGGAATGAGACTCTCTGGTGCAGAACAAAAGAAAAGGATATTACAAGAACAATAGAAACACATTGGAATAGTAATCTTGCCTCAAACACAGGCATTGAAAGAGATGCATTATCTAAAAAAGAAGAAAAGGTAAAAGGCACTGAGGTAGCAATGCTTATTAACTGATGAAGTAGACTGAAAAGAAATAAGAATTGATTGCTTCAGTAAAACCCAGAAACAGGGTAAGTCAAAAATCACTTTTGGAAAGCCTGAAAAAGACAAACTATGGGAATTAAAATAGCATCTGCCACTCACTTTGATGACTGGATTTTGTTATAGCTGGAGAGCAGCACCTTACTCCCAGAAACTAAGGAAACACATCATTAGAAGAATTTCAAATTCACCATGCAGTAAGCAATGCTTCCAAATACAGAAGGACAAACTATCCTTGCATGAAAGGGACACATTTCTACAGCAAGTAGTCCCAGGCTCTAGAGCAACGTCACATTAGATACAGTTCTGATAAGTACCAAAACACTTCAAGCTAGCTACTTGTAGCATAGAAGTTTGGTCTAAATGACCATGAGTTGATTCAATCTTAAATAAGGAGGACGAAAACAGGCCCAGACCCATGATTTTGAGCATAAAATATCCATCTAGACAGAAAGCAAAATCTTAAGACCTCTAGAATCTGAATGTAGCAAGGATTTGACCTCAAGGGTACAGCAAATTCCAATGAATCTGCACTCCCATCCCACCCTTGCCACACACAGCAAGGGGGAAAAGTCATTGTGGAGTAGGACAAATACTCCCTCACAAAAAGGGATGAGAAAAGACACCAAAAGAAAGAGCTGATCAGCAAAGAAAAACTTATTTAACATCAAGAAGTGCAAGACTGAATTACAGATGTGTGAGACTCTCTGTGGGAGATCCTGCCAAAGAAACACACAGTAAGTATGCATCAAAATAGATGAATGCATGGACAAAAATACAAATATTGCTGTTGGGGTGTTCTTCACTGGCCCTCTATCCCAGCAATCCCAGTGTAACTCAATTTTTACCAAGATCTGATCAGCAAAAAGCAGCCACTTCCAAGACAGACTGGAGCTTGCTTATGCTGGAAAGATCTCTGCAGTCTATGAGCCTACCCTGTCCCATGTCACTGCAAATGAGATGAGCACATCTGTTTGACTTTGCATGGCACTGCATGTGAGGAACTGCTTAGTTCCACATCTTGTCTGGGCACTGACTTACCCAGCTGTGTCAACAGCACCATAAACCATCTGACCATACCAAACTAATTTTGACACAGGAACTGCATAAGCTTTTATACATATTCCATAGTGGCTCTTAGATGGCCTTAGAGAGAGTAGACTTGGCAGAAATGGGTGAGGAGCAAAACACAAGTAAAGAAAGGTGAGGAAATGTATATACTGATTATCCCAGTAAAGGCATGTAGTGATAGGACAAAGGGTAATGGCTTTAAGCTGAAAGGGGGTAGGTTTAGATTAGATATTACAAAGAAATTCTTTACTGTGAGGGTGGTAAGGCACTGGAATAGTGCCAGAGAATCTGTGGATGTCTCATTCCTGGAAATGTTCAACGCCAGGTTGGATGGGGCTTTAAGCAACAGAGTCTTAATGGGAGATATCCTTTCCCATGGCAGGGAGGTTGAAACAAGATGATTTTTAATGTCCCTTCCAACCCGAACAATTCCATGATGCTTAGGAAAAGTAAGAACTTGAAGCTGGCCTTCGCAGAACAAATATCATGCAAATTAGAAGAGACAGCACAAATTTCCCACAACACAATCCCAGTACTGTGCTGTGAGTGCAGACAGGAGGAATCACACACTGAGAGTGATCAGTAGCCCCTGTAGTGTTTTGGGGCAGGGATGGTGTTTATATGGTGCTTGTACAATGACTAAAGCAAGGAGGCATTGAGCTTTGACTCAGACATCTGAATGCGACTATACTAAGTACAGAAATTTTTTTAAAAGCACAGTTTTGGGTCTCAACTACTTTTTACACCAAGCACAACAATGTGCAACAGCAGCTGCTTCTATCACTATGGAAGGCAGGGTGCATTCAGGCTTCCTCCTGGGAATATGGAATCCATGGCCAAGTGCAAGAATCAATATCATATGCCTGGCTGCAGCCAGGGCAAATGCCTTCTAAGAACAGCTTCTGTCACCATGGCATACTTGGTCTGTCTGGGAAGGATCTGGGATGACCTGTAAAGCCTCAGTGAATTTTCCGTGCTAAACTCTCTGAGGGGCTGGGGTTGGTGAAGGCACTAAAGAGCACCAGGCCCACCTAATATGGTGGGCAGGAATTACTCAGGGAGTATCCCAGAGCCGAGAGTAGCCCTGTGATCCCACTGAAAAGCAAATGATGTGGGCAGGCACTATTCATGCAAGGCATGGCAATCTTTTGCAATCCTTTACCAGCCCTTTGATGTCCCCACTGCTATCTCCCAGTGACACTGGGGTTTTCCCAGTCCATTTGTTCCTCCTAACACTGCTACACATGTGCTGGAAATGGCTGCCCATTTGTGTCACTACAACATGCTATGGCATGTGCCAAACATTCCCAATAACATCCCCCTAGAGAACCCAGAATTTCTTTTCTGGGATTACAGAAACTTTTAAAAACACTGGATGTCACATAGGGCATACGCTTCCCCCAGCGTGAAAATAATGTGTGTGGCTCTGCTCCTTCAGGCGACTTCTTCGTGCATCAGGTAAATGATGAATTACCCTGTCAGTCAGAGCTCTTCCTTTCAGGGAGATAAAGAGCATGTGCCTGAATAGAAGTTACTTGGTTTTAGCTGCCACACAGCCTCATGGATAGATGTGACAGGTTGCTCCTGTGGCATTCAGTTCTAGCAGATGACCCTCAGATTTGGTGTGGGATTCTGTGAAGCGCTGCCATATAGTGACCGGAGCTAAAGTTTGGGCTTCTGAGCATCACGTGATCTCACCAGAAAGATTTTAACCTTCGTGTCATCATGATATGATAGCCATGAGGGCAGCAAGCCTGGTACAACCAGGTTGGTCCAGTGCCAACAAGTCTGAAATGTACTTACAGCATGTGGGTGCCTATGCCAAAGAGCTTGCAGCATAAAGAAAAGCTGAACAAGTCCTACTTTATTTTTTACTGTACTGTCTAATAGATGCTCTGTCAAGTTATACATTTCTTGCTGTGACAAATTATTCCTCTTCTCCTGACAGGACCTCCAGCTGAGTCCGCTGTGCTCAATTAGGAGAAAATGCATATTTTAATCCACCCCATGGTGTAGTAACATTTCACTCTGTGGCCTTGGCAAAGGCATCACTTAACTATTTCTGCAGAGGTTTCACATGCAGCACATTATTATAATGTCAGCAGCATTTCCGTCTGTTCTAGTTTCCCTGGCAGTACTCCCCTAGGCATTGGGATGAGGGCAATTAAAGACCACTTTATCATTTTGGAGCCAATGATTTCCTTACCCTGATATAGTTCATGTCTACACATCAGCTGCTCCTACTATCACAAACATCTTTGCTTTTCCAGGTCACTGTGGTCTCTTGGTAATTTGTTGTGACCACCCTCCACTGATGGACTGGTAAAGGGTGGTCCCACACTGTTCCTAAAACAATGCATCAGGTCTTTGTCCTCCTTGGTAGTCATGATCAGCTCCAGATCTCCTCCTGTCTCTAGCAATGAATGGAGATCACCTCAAAACCCCCTGATTGCAAACTGCCTACATTATATGGAAAAATGCACCCACTTTCCAATAAATCATCAGGACTTCTGTGAAATGTCTCCTAATTCTGTAGTTGCACTTGAAAGCTACCCAGGCATGACTCAGAAGTCATGGAGAGTTGATGAGATGGGAATCCACACGACATTACTTTTATGGTGCAATATGGCTCTCTTCACTGTTTGCAGGGAAAACAAACAATTAAGGGTTATTTGTGGGGAAAAAAAAAAACCAGTCCAGGGAGAGGAATAAGCTGCACAGGAAAAAAAAAAAAAAAGGAAAGAAAAAAGTGGAAGAGTCTTTACAAGAAACCAGCGTCTCTGTGGAACTATTCAGTCGTGCTGGTAGATTCAGGATGAGGTATGCCCAGATGGATGGCACTGCTCTTTTCTGGCTGCTTCCATGCTATTTTTGGCCCATTGAGTCTCAGAAAAACTTCTAGAGAAGTCTTTAATTCCAAAGTTTGATTTTTAGCCTTCTAATATTTTTGCAGAGGATCTTCTCACATACTGTTTTCTTACCTGCAATCAGAGGTTTGATGATTAAAAAATCTTGTTTGCCTAAAACAAACTCAGAGTCCCTGATGTATTCAGTAGCCTGAAAATCCCATTAATTATTTGGAACCTCGGTTAGCTGAATTAATTCAATGTCTTGACTCAACTCGGATAACAAATGTTTGACTGTATTTCTCTTTCTTTTCTGTGAAGTGTGCTCTCTGGTACTACTTACCCTATTAAAAATATATCTTGCCTTTTAATCAGCACAAGCAAAACAAAGATAAGCCTGCTGAAAAGGGCTTTGAAAAGCAGTTAAAGTAGTGGAGGAATTATGTGCAAGTCTGTAGAGTATATTTATGGTTATAAAACATCATATAAAAATTTAATTGGTACCTACGAAAGACACCAGCAGCTGTGTTGAGAGGGTTCTCCACAGAACAGCTCAGCAAGGCAGCAGTGGAACAAATGTTTGTCTTCTCAATATACTGCAAGCCTGTCCTAGAGCTCAGATGCTGAATGGCCAAACCTACTTAGTCCTTAACTTCTCCCATGTGACCAACCCAGGCTGGCCAGGGAAAGGGATCAGTCTGGTCAAACACCTCTGGTTAATGTTTCAAGGCTTTGTGCTAGCAAAGGTAGCCAAAGCAGGCAAACCAAGTCAGTTTGAGATTAGTACTGCTGTACTTAAAACCTCTCACATCCACCACAACACATCTCCAAGTCAGCAGAGCCATCCACTGTAGCTCTGATGCCTCTGGTACACAGTAGGCCATCTAGTCTGTTATAACTTGCTGGGTGATCCCACAACTCCTGGGGAAAATCTATTGGCAATTAGAGGTCTCTGGGACGTGTCAGCTCCCTCGTTAGCAGTAAGTCTGGTAGCTACTTCAGATATGAAAGCAGAGATATGTGCATAACATCCTGGGCTTTTGGTAATAGCACCTAACTTCAGTGGGTAGGCACCGAGGTCTCATTTCACGTGACTCGAGCTGCTCGTGCAGCATCACTGGTCATTTTGACTGTGCATCCCCCTCACCCGACATGGTGGGTGTGCTGCACAGACTCTGCTACTGGAGAGCTAGCTCAGCCATTAACTCCTTTGAGACAGTTGCTATTGCATTGTATTGTAGCTCTGTGCTGGATCTGAAACAGTGCCTAAGCAATGAAAAGCTCCCCATGAGATATGGGAATATCTCATTAGCAAAATTACTTTTTTCCAAGAGTGGTTTTTGTGTAAACATAAAGCCTTTCATTTACAATGAGAGCATTTCAGCAAACATCTTTTCTTCCTATTTTAATGTAATTTGCAAGAACATGTATTTTTTTCTTGTACCCATATGGAGAGGAGCAAGATCCTTCAGGAGCTGGCTGATGAGGTACATTTTTCCAGCAATGGTAAGTGCATACACAAATGTAATCTTGGTGTGACTTTTTTTAGTTGTTCTCCTATTGCTTAGCTTCTTTATCTTACTCAGCTAGATTAATCCTAGTGCTATTGTTGCAGGATCTCATTGCATTGTCATATCACATGCAGAAAAGAGCAGAGGAGAGATGTTTCACAGGACTTATTTGAAGCAGGTACAACCTGCCTGGCTGCCCAGCACAGCCAGCCCAGACCACGTTCAGTCAGAGGCACTGGTCATCCCTCCAGCAACTTCAGCCATTCTTTACATCCCAGCCCTTCTTTACACCCTATTGGGAGATAATCAATACTTGATGTGATTTTGTTTTCTCTCTCTCTCTTTTTTTTTTTNTTTTTTTTTTTTGCAATTAAGGAACCAGGAACAAAGAGAGAAGGAGAGGAATGGCTGCAGGAAATTCAGTTAAGGAAATGATGACATATTGATGAAAAAAAACCTTCCAGACAAATAACTCTAGGGGTGAGAACTAAATAAGTTTGAGTTGTTTTCACAAGCACAAAACAAGCAAGTTTGGGAGTTTGTCACCAGGCCTTGAAAGAAGAATGCAGGAATGAGATTGATAAGGTAGGAGAAATGGAATGGGCAGCATTTACCCAATCCACATTGTGGAAATAGGATGGGGGAGTTAATAGAGACTGTAGCTCCTGCACAGTTCACAGAAATGGGGGGTAGGACAAGGATCAGCTGGAACAAATACTGGCTGTGCAGCCCCAGAGCAACTGGTCAGGCCAGAGCACCAGTAGACTGATGAACATCTGGGTGATTGTATGTGCTAGCAGCCCTAGAAGCATAGGAATACTCCTCTCTGTCACAGGTGACCATACAGAGATCCCTGTACCTCTGTGAGGATTAGGACATAGATGTTCACCTCATTTTCCCAGGGTAGATTTTCTTGCCATATTTTCAACAAGTTAAACTTGTATAAATTTATGTCACCTTCTCATCCCACTGGGAGTGCTGAATCATTCAAATGCAAAAGTGAGACTAGTTGGTACTTTCTTGGTGATAGACTTCTCAGTCTAGAAGACAGAAGGATGAGTAAAAACTCGGGTCAAAGCCTTGATCTGGCAAAGGAAATGTTTTCCAACTGCAGATAGGAGCTGCCAGCCTGCAACCAGCAAACACTGAGGGAGCAGTGTGGTCATCCAGACATGGGAGAGAACTTCCTTCTGGACATGTCTCAGGGACAGAAGCACACTGACAGCCAGCCACTATGTCAGCGTTTCTGCCGCAGTTTTGGGACGCGGTTGACAAATCAAGTCACGTTAAAAACCTGCAGATGATGAAATGAGTTGTGAGGTCAAAAAGGGCACATTAGGCCAACCAGTGCTGGAGTTTAAGGTGAAATCCAGCATTCCTGAGTGCCAGCTCAGTCCCCTGGCAGAGCATGTTTCCTCAAACTTTCCTACCCACCCCTGAATGTGACAGCAGCATATTTGCATGCCGCGTCCACTCCAGTGAGCCTCACCTTCAGGAAAAGGATAGCAGCTAATTATGAGCGAGCTCTCTGATGATCAGTTCATTTACAATTCCTCCCAAGCACGGGTTTGGGATCATATAATGCAAGGCATAATACAGGCCACTCCAATAAGACAAATCAAGAGAGATGTGCAAATGAAGAGATGAGCATTTGTCCTTGAGGGAGGACGTTTAGCATACCTAGAAACACAACCATTTTTAAAATTAATTAATCCCCTTAAGGAATTGTGAGTGATGGATTAGAGACCTTAACCGGGGAAGCAGTCTGTGACATGGTATGTGTTTGAAGAGGCACTGAAAAAGGATGTGAGTTTGCAGTCTCAAGTGCTTAAGCAAAACCATCAGCCTCAGAGTGGAACACATTTATTGGCTGGGGAAGGAGAGGCTCAGGGGGACCCTCGGAGCTACATCCAAGCAGAGGAGTATCTGTGGCACCTACTGCTGTCCAGCCAGCCAGCTGTGAGAGCAGCAGTGCGAGAAGAGGAGAGGGAAAGCTTAAAGAATCACCTGGGAGGAATATAGCATGCAATGACATTTTAAAAACATATACTTGGCTCTGAGAATGGTCTAGATAAGCAAGGTAGCAGACAATATGTAGGTTTCTTATTTAAATGGGAAAGAACAGCAGGACATTGCTTCAGATGTGCTTCGTTACTAAATCTGCCTGCTAGTTTTCGAGTCTGAGTCATCTCTATCTTAGTATGCAATGTGTTCCACCAAGTAATGAGATTTTTTTGAGTTTCCACTGTATTAGATTTCTCTGCACATCAAATATTTAATAAGAATTAGCATCCAGCCGTCCTCCCTCCTCCCCTCCACAATAATATTAACTTCTACTGAGACACCAACATTTTGCTATTCACAGTGCTGCTTTGAAGGGCAACTTAAAAAGCCCTGTACATTTTTCCAAGGGATTTGCTCTGACCCTTTGCAAACACACAGTAATTACGAAAAAGAATGACCAGCAGAAAAAGGCACAGTAAACCTAAGGTGTGCAAAGAGATTTCTCATTAGTCTTTGTGTCAGTTACAGTATCTGAGGAACAATTTCATAGCAATAACATATTTATTTGATGTGGCACAGATATCTGGGCTCACTGTTATGGATGGCATTTGCTCTTAATGCTTAAAGTACCTCTTTAACAAAATGGCACTCCATAAAAATTTAGTGTGTTCCTGCTGTAATTAAAAAGCCCTAGTCATTTTTGCATTTATGATATAAACTATAATAGCTGTAAAATCCCGCAATTAATTTGTGCCAACATTTCATACTTGAGAAATTCTCATTACAAATTTCATTACTTATTCACTTATCTGTAATTTGTCCTATATAACCTAAAGAATATTAACAAATTTAGAGTCACTTTTGCTCTATTAAAAGCTAAATAGAAAAGCCTTTCACCTAGCAAGGCAATTGTGATAACATTCCCAAGCCTGCTCCAAAATGGTGGTCAGGCTACACAAAAAGAGATGTTCTTTACGAAGCACAAGCCATAAATGACAGGCTAAAGCCCTTTGGAAACTGCGTGATGTATCCCGAGCTATTTCACTGCACCCTCATTAGTTTAAAAGCGTTACAAGGTTTGAGTGTCTTACAGTGTGGCCGTGAAGATGACACACAGCTAAGGGCAGGACTGGCAATAAAGCAGCAAGAAAGTGATCTCTGCAGCCAAGAGTGACTATGCAACATCCAAACGACAGGGATTTCTGCTCCCTCTTCAGTTTGCTTCCTGCTGCTCACGACGATAATTTGTGCTCTGGATGTCTGCAGGACTTAGGGGGCTGTAAAATCTTGAGGAGCCCTGTCACAAAGTCCCAGTTTCCCTACAAATAAGTGATGGTGCAACCAGAACAAGGCAAAAGAAAGGACCAGCTGGAGAAGGCTGTACACATAAGACAGCAGGAGGGGGAGAGAAAATTCTGCTGCTCTGTAGTTTCTCCTACCTGCTGAATTCATACACATCATGACAGCAAAGCCACACTGCTGTGCTTGAAATTTTGACCTTACTTTCTTTGTGGCTTTTTCTTCTCTGTCATCTCATCTGGGGCCAAAGCTCCAAACCAACAGATGCCAGAACTCTGCTGAAAGCAATTGAAGTGAAGAAAACCATCATCTCCAAGACTGCTGACAATCCCTTCCTCCATCCAAGTCCAGCCCGGCTTTCCCCGACCTCAAAACAGCATTTCCAAACACGTGTTTCATGAACTGTCATCCTCTCTGTTTATTTAAACTCGTTTTTACTCAAAAGAGGATGTTTTACTCCTTTCCTAGTTCTTGATTATGCCTTTGCAGGACAGTACCACTCACCTTGCTCACTGTATTAATGGGACATTCCTGCCAAACCTTGCATATATGGTAAAATACAATGACAAGAGAAGCCAGGAAGGAGCAGACAGGAAAAGTTGAAACTAAGATTGGTCACCTGGAAAAGAAGAAATAAAGATTTTTTTTTTCCTCAGGATGCAAAGTCTAGAAGTTCAACTCTACCAAAAAAATAGCCCACTGAGCAACTTGTAATACAGCTACAGCAGCACAAGCTCCAAGTATGTCCTGAGTGTTTTCTGATATGCTAAGAAGAAATAAATTATGATCTCCTAAAGAATAGGTAGGGGGAAACAACATAAAATAAACTGGGATACCATCAACCTCATTTAACTGAGAACACTTAGAAAAGTACAAATACTAAGATACGATACCAATGGGAAAAATGAACTTTGACTGACTTTGCATCTTGACTTTGCAAAGATTATGGAATCCATTATAATCCATTTTGCAAATCTGAGGAATGATGGAAAACAAGGCCTAAAAACAAGTAACTTCATCTCCCTGTGACAGAACAAAACCCAGACACACTGAATCAGGACAGTGTTACTCTGTTTCCAAAAAATTATATTCACAATGAACAGAGACTCAAATATGAGTACACACATCGATACTATATAAAGACATGCATATATCCTCTCCATCCCAACAACATATAACACTATATTGGCATTTTACTAGCTTTTATACCACATTCATTTTATTTCCATCTGTAATTAACTTCCACAAAATTTAACTGTGAGACAGGAAATTACTATTCTAGCATAAATAATCTTGCTTCTGAAAATGGCAGCTTTAACACAACCAACAATACAATTCATATACAAAAGAAAATGGCATTCTTATTAGCTTTGTGTGCTCCATATTTTATAGAATACTACGGTGTAAATTGAAATTTTATATGATTTAATAAACTTATATGATAGCCAAGTACCCACATAACTGTAACAAACAGTACTCCTCTCTTAATCAGGGCTCTCTCTACGTGTGAGGCTCTCTTTCATTATCAAAGCCCTAGCTTAGCTTATGACAAACCAGACACTATTAAAGTACCTTCAGAAAAGTAGCACCACAATCCTTCAAATATCCTCCCTTAATTCTGGAGGAGAATTGTTGTAAAGGGGAATATAAGACCTACCTTTCTTCCACCATGAATCGACTTTGCTAACGAGTTACCCAGCATAATTTCCATTGTGCTATATAACAGAACAGTGGCAACAAACAAATACACACACTTACAGACATGTGTGGGGGTTTGTATCAAAATGACAGATACTAAAATGGAATAACAGAAAAATTTGGAAAGGAGAAAGGTTTATTTGGCCTCAAATCACTGGTTAGTTCAACAGATTACACATAAAATTGAAAGTTTCTTTGTCTTTGGTGCATTAGAGACAATATACGATGCCAGCTGTTATCTTTCAAAAACTTGCTGGCCCATCTAGACAAATGGTCCTCTGTAAAATGAGGAATGATGCACAAGGCTTCTGGTTGGAACTAATTATGTTCTCCTTAAAACCTGTGTAATGCATTGTGTGCACTGGATACGCACACACCACTCTGCAGCTGCCGTAAGAACAAAGACCATCACTACTCTGACACAGCTATTTTTTATATGCTGGGTGCCATCACCCTACTCGCCAGGATTATGACACCCTCGACATTCTTTCCTGTAGGAAAAAAAGGGTACCTCATAATTAGGGTCAATGTTTAGCCTGGTTATCTGCAAAAAATGTATCAATGAAGGAATGATTCAGTCAGGCCACCACATTCCCTATGAGCCACCCTCAAGCATTTGCAAACAAGTCAAGTGAGTAAAAGATGTTCCAGTTGCTCCGTTTGCTGCACAAAATGTCAGCAGAGCTATAAACAGGGGCTTTCAGAGGCAAAGGAATTGTCACTGGTTTTTGTTCTCTGCTTCTAATTTTTAAACATGACCTTCCACCCTAGGCTTTTAATGTATTTTTTCACTCCAGAGTACAGACCATTGCCCCCAAATTCATGCCTGAAATACATTTTCTGTGTTTGCAATACTCCTAGAAATTATGTTTATGGAATATCCTTGGAAGAGAATGAGCTCTTTATTCATAATACATAAGCTTTACATTTTTAATAACAGAATTAGACCTTCACTGATTTTATAACTATACTATTAGCCAACACACTCTGGTTTCAAATTAATTTGAAATAACTCACACAATGACTTTCTGCAGTCAGGATTGGAGAAGCATGGACTTTGAAGTAGGCAGAGTCTGTTAAATTAAGCAGTAATTGCTGCTGCTGCTAATGAAAGCATGGAACGTTTTCCCTATTCCTTTGCACATAGCCCGGATTTCTTCTGAGACAGCAGAATGGATGAGCTGCTGATCACCTTTTGCTAAAACCTGATTTCAGAAGTGACACAAAGGTCTCTGAATAAACTGCCTTTCTCAGTATATTTTCCCTGCTTTTTGTATCATGCAAATAGGAATCCTGCATAATGATAACTTAAATGAACACCAGCACAAATTCCATGCCACCTTCTCATTAAAGACCTATTGAAGACCTATTTTGGATCAACATTTTCCAAACTCAGTAGGATCACGTCCCACTGAGCTAAGAGATGCACAGAAGCTCGTGACTAGAGAGAGACCTCTGCAGATCTCAGTGACTCGCTGCTCCAAGAGAAGGAAAGCTTCCCTTCGGGACATGTGTGAGAGCTTTTCTGAAGGAAGACTATAATGTTTGCCAATCTCTAACATAAATAGGGCCTACTTGTAGTGTTTAGGTGCTGCTATAGTGCCATTACTTATTAAACAAGACATATGAACCTATAGTATGTACACATGCTGGACTTCAAGACTGGTAAGAAACATACATAATTATGGAACTTAAAGTATTGTTGGGAAAATAGTATCGGGATAATGTCTCGATCATTGGATTCTAATAGTGTATAGAGGGCCTAATTTCACAAGACACAGGGTCTGCAAATAAAATGTTATCCTGGAGTCGAAAAAACTCATCTCACCCTTCCCTCCAAAGTCTTCTAATACCTTAAATTTTCACAGGGCCTAATGCTGCAATACTGAACTCAAAAAAATCCCAGCTACTGTTGTGTTACTGCTGCAAACTCAGTATCTGTAGTGGTACACCCAAAATCCAACCACAATATCCCCATATATCAGGTGAGGGACAAACTGGAGCTGTTTGCTTTGTCCACGTACTTCAGAATCATCTGCTTTCTTTCCTGCAAATATTTCTGTGGCCGAGTCAAATAGACTGACACATGCAAAGAAAGGCAGCTGGCGCTGGGCAGTTTCTAACCACGGAGGAGAAAATGTTCTTTACTTTTGAGGCTGACAGGTGCTCATATGATAAACCTGTCAGAAGTGTTACCTAACATTGTTGTCTTCATCGCAATCTGTTTCTCAGTAACTCTGGGTCTGAGTAGCAGTAATAGAATTAATTATACTTCATTTTGCTGTCTTTAACAGTATTGACCAAATTTAAGAACAAATGAGAAGCGCTTATCAAGCTTGAAGAAAATAATCCATCAGTGGCACAATTTAAATTCTCTGCAGTTCTCTTATTAATCAAAGTAACACTTACTATCCTATCTTCACTTCCCATTAACGGTCATTAAGCACTGTTGCTGATTGAAGCAATTTCTTTAGGGATCTCAACCTCATTTTTAAGAGAACCTTCTACAGTGGAAAACAATATCATACAGGAACAGCGACTTCAAGAGAGGAAGAAGGTTCTTCAATCATGTTCTGACCTTGACATTCCCCTGCAGCAGAAGTTCACTAAGTACACAACCAACATGCTCCAAACTTCTGGCTTCTTTCTTCCAGCAGCACCAGTGCCTCTCTATTAACCAGGGAGGAAAACACCGCTTCAAAAGATGGTTATAGCAAGCAGGTTAAGTGTCTTTAATTATTGTACTGGCCTGCATCAGTGATTACTATTTATAGAGCCTTTTCATTCACAGGGAACCAATAAACAAACAAACAAACAAAACAAACAAACAAAAAAGACAGCTTATTCTGTCATCTTACTGTCAACCCTCAGAGAAATCCAAGCTGTGATAAATCTCAAAGGTAATATACAGTACAGAAAATATTCCTGATGTTGACTTTTTCTCCCCATTATAAACAATGTCACAGATTGATAGCTTTTGTTGGAAAAAATGCAATTCTCCTCAGAGGAAACCTAGTACCTGGATGTAACACAAATGGGCAGGGAAAAACCTGGGCTATAAGCACTGAGCTGCAGCAGCACAGAGCAATATGTGTTCAGGGCTGTGGGTGCACTGTCTGAGCTCTATACTGTCCATCCTGGGCTTGTAGGTGGGACATGATCACGTGGGGTAACAAAAAGCATTTCAAAAGCACTTCAGGATTCAGGGGGGTTCCTGTGACTCTCTGCACTCTCAAGGAGTTTGTTCTGTGGATGGTGTTTTATAGGTGCCTTGCAAGGTCCTCAAGTTTTCTGATTTTACAAGTCTTCACCTCATGCCATTGTGCCCTAACTCAGCTTTTCCCAGAGTATTTCAGTTTCACTGCTTTGGGAAAATGGCACTCTTCCTAAACAGTACTGTGAGGCTGGAGAAATCAAGGCTAACCCTTATTTGAGCAGTAGCAAAAATGCTGACCTGGTGTCATAACCAGGTTTATATGCAAGGAAGCTGTTCGTCACATCACAATTCAGTTCAGAAAAGGCATATTTCAAAGTCTGAAGAATGCACCTCACAATTTCCACATTTCTCTCAGAGAAGGGTTTTTACTGACTGGGCATTTTGGTACCCATCTGGCTCTTGGCCCTAGAACACAAATTTTTCTGACAGGTGTATGGCTGTGGCCAAACCAAACCTAGTGTCAGCCTTGTTCAACTCAAACCTTCAACACTGAGGAGCTCCTAAGATTGATCATGAATGTTCACACTGTGAACTGTTTCCAAAGTTTCTCACCCATCATACTGAGTAACTGAGTTCACTTCATCCTTCCAGGGAAGAAAAATCCATCAGTGGTACTAAATATAGAGTCATCGCTTCTGCTTAAGAAGCACTTGACCTGAAAATTAGTGGCTGCCAGGGAATATTTTAGGGAAGAATCACCAGATATCTGCATGGATCTCATTCTGTCAGTGTCTCACTTGTCAAAGAACATGTTACTGGCCTGAGAGCCATTGGGTTTATCCTTGTGCAGCTATTTCATCTCCACTGCCACAGCCCCTCTACTTCGGGGAAAGGGAGAAAGAAGATAAAAGTTTGGCTGTGTGCTCTGCCTACTTACCACATCCACTTGTGTTTACACTGCATGAAAATACAATATCACCTTGGAATTCGGTGGCCAAACTGCATATCAATTTTATTCCATATATAAACAGTAGTCTGAGTATCAGACTGGCAAAATTCAGTCTAAAATAAAGGGAAGAACAAAAGACCACTAAACTTCTATGCAGCTAACTACACAATTCCAGATCCCATGATATGAAATGCTAGACTAGATTTTGGATCAATGTAGTACCTACTTCCATTAAGCACTTTAAAAGGAAAACATCTTACCAAATGTCCCATTAGGCTGACAAATTTATAACAGAATGAATAGAAAAACAGAATACAGCCTTGTGTTCAGGGAGCATGAGCGGATTTCAGCTCTGTAGTATTTCTTCATCTATATGAAGAAGGTTAGATGGCCTATCACATACTTTCTCACTATTTATCAGGTCCAGACATGTGTACTAAAGTAAATTAACAATCAATTGTGGAGTGAATTATGGCAACTGTAGTGGGACTGAATAGAGGCACATGGGAATATAGTACATTAAAGCTTCCATCCCTGCATATGTCACTTACCATGAATGCTAAAGATGATTTGGGGAAAAATCTTTTGCCATGTACTCTCATACACAGGACATCACCCTGGCAAAACGCATGCTGTAGGGGGGGAACATTCAGCTCTGTTCTTCAGTGGATTCATGTGGAGGCATAAAGCTGTGCTGGCAGAGAATCTAAGATGTCTGTTGATGTACATATGATTGACAGAGAAAAAAAATTTAAAGCAAAGGAAGTATAGGAATAAAAAACATTATAAGAAGATAGGAAGGCTCTGTGCCCAAAGTCTTACTTTCTCTTTCTCCTTTTTGAGTTTAGCCCTGGTTTTAAGTCCCGTAAACCAGACAGAATACAAAGGCACTAATTGGAGTACAGCTATTGAAATAATTTATGCCATAGCATCCATAGCTTTCTGTCATCTTTCTAGGGCACTTGGGCTGCAGTAGCTACATATTCTAACAAGTTAACTCATTGCATTGTATAGCCTGTTAGTCAAGAGAATTGTTGGGTACAATCTCTTCCTAGTCAAACCAGGGAAGGTTGTTTGTGCAACTACAACAATATTTTACAAAAAGTAAGCACATTTAATACCATAGTCATAGAGCTGTAGATATGTTTGTCTTATCAAAATGGACAGATATATGGCAGGACTAGGGGAAAAAGGTAATTTTTAATCATATGCTTTTAATTTTTAATGTGAGCATCATATTATGATAAGCACTTCCAGCACATCTTACATAGCAGAAAAATAAAATATCTCTGCACATAACCAAGAGTCATATAATGTTGGAGGTCACTTACCCTACAACTTTACAAAGAGTTCATTGATACGATGTGAGAGGGAGGCAAATAGATGTAATTAAAATATACTAAAACCAATAATAAAAAACACTGGCTTTTGTTTACTCTGGAAGTGAGCAGGAACCGTATTACCTCTGCAAACTGTTTTCACTTAGCACAATTCAGGCGGAATTATTGCCGTGACCTTTTAAAAATGTAGAAGTGTGGAATCGATAGCCTTTCAGAGGCTCCACTGCGGAGGCAGAGCTGGCCGTGCTGTGGTGGCGTGCATTTCTGCATCAGAAGGCAGCTGAAACCTAATTATCGTCAATCACGCCGAGGCAAGCCAAGGCGGTGACAAGCCCTTTGCAGGTAGCCTAGGTGGGCACGTGCCCGTGGGGAGGCCTTTGTGTGCACGAGCACGTTCCCGCTGCTCTTCCCACACCCATGAGGTGAGGCTTACAGATGAGTTATAGGCAGTGTCACTATTTACAATAACAAACACTGGTCAGAAACAGCAACCTGCAAATGATGTAGAGGGGGCTGGCAGGCTGCCACCGTCCCGCAGACCTTGCAGCCACAAACCACACCAGATCACTGAGGTCATCATGATTCCTTGGTCTCCAGACATCCAGTATTAAAAAATAACAGTTGGCTAATCAGCAACACTGCTTAAGCCCAAGGACAGCTTGAGAAAACGTTTTGATATTTCTTCTTCCTCCTCTCCCGAAGCACTAGTCCTTACAGTTCATCCTCAAAGGTCATGAATTGAGGTGGGAGAGTGTCCCACAAGTCTCCTACTGCAACAGGTGTTTGCATTAGTGCCACTTCTTGAGCCATCAAGAGAATTTTGGAATGTTCAGCAGGAGCCAGAGCAAACGTTTTGTAAAATTAATGTTTCCACCTAGAGAAAGAAAAAAAAGAAAAGAAAAAGGCTTGTTCTGAGGCAGTGACTGATTTTTCCAGAAATGCCTAATTGCCTTTGAAACTTCACCTGCAAGGGGCAAATCAAAAATTCAGGCTTGCTCTCCAAGGTGCCAGCCAGTCTGGCTCATCAAAGCACTGGAGTCCCTGCGCCACCAGTGAGTGAGTCAAGTGTCCTCAGTTTAGTGACAGCACCTTCAGCAGCCACCATGCCAATCCCAGGCTGCCTCTACTGTGGGTCAAGAATTGATCCCAGAAAGCAAGAGAAGCACAAATACTTCTAATGCCACCCTGGGTTTGTGAGTCTGTCCCCAGTAAAACCTCTAAGCAAGTACTGAGCTGCTGCTTGGCACTACTGGAGGGAGCAGTGCAGGATTTAGGGAACCTAAGTACAGAAGCACACCCAAGCACATAAGACCTGTATGCCTTACTAGTGAGGCAGGAATACCATCCTATCACTAAACACTCATAAAGAGTGCAGGTCAACAAAATAAGTTACTTTCTCTTTATTGCTCTGAAACCAGCTTTAGGTCTTTTTCCATATGGGAAATTATTTTCTGTGTTAATGTCCACTGAATTTATGTGATGACAGGACCTACCACACGACCACCAGAGCATCCTTTAGTACTCTGCTTCACAGTATGCTCCCATCTTCCACAAGGGCTGGAAAGTGATCGTTGTTGCCCGTGGTTTGTTTTAATGTCTCCTAAATAATAATAAAAAACCATAATAGTTAAAAACAAAAAACCGATTTTATACTGTTCCAAGTAATACATTTCTCAATATATAATGAAAAAATAAATTTAGCTTCTGGCAACTTAATTTGTAGATAACTATGGTGTTTTGAAGATAGGATTTTTACATTAAACTTGGAATCTGCACGACTGTTTAACATCATTAAGGGAATATTATATTGACTGCAAGTAACTGGTTTCCATGTGGTTATATCAATCTATTTCTGTAAGACTGTACACTAGTTGTTCCCCTAGAGTACTCCTTGTAATGCTGAGAAAGTGTCAGAAATAATGACTGTCTACCTATATCTGCAATAAAACGTAGAGCATGGATATTATAGTTGTAAGTATCAAAGATTTATTTCATGACTGCAGGTAATGATGAATCTTTTAGCACAACTAATGTCTAGAGGAAACCTCTCTTCTTCTCTGAGCTGTCACATGGAGACTATTTATAGGGCCCTTAGTGCTGTGGGGCTTTAGCATAAAGAGGCAATGTGTCTGAGGTGCCACTGGATGGAAATGTTAGCAAGGGCTCCCTCTCATTGAAGATCTTTTAGTAGATGGCATTAGATTCCCTCTTTGTGTGTTTACGTCCCCCCAAAGACAGGGGACAGATGTTTAACATCAGACCATTAATCCCTTAGCCCAGGTTCCTGTGACAGCGAAAACCCAACAGAGTGAGCCCTTTGCCTTTGCTCAGTGTAAATGCTGCAATTTACTGCTGATTTACAGAGTAGGGTCAGGCCATTAGAAACTTGGCAATCTTCTGTACAGCTGGAAAACAATATGCATGATAAGCTAAAATTCAATACCTTCTTGCACTAATTAAATGGGTTCCCACCAGGATGAAAACACAAATTACAAATAGGGCTTTTCTGCATCCCTATGCATTTTTCCCTGCAGATGTGACCACACTTTAGTTTGGTTCCTTTCTCCTGACCACAGTCAAAGATTTAGCTCACATCTGCAGCACTGCTTCCATTTTCTATTCTTCCCATTTCCCTGTTCCTGTAATCTCGGTTTTAAACTGGCTGGCTTACTCCTCCTTATTGGTCAGGGCAGGCAGGTGGATGACGAAACCAGCAAGGAATGCTACAAAAATCCCAGCCTAATTTCATTACACAGATGGGCTTTTAGACGACAGATGCATCTTTTAAACTAGAAGCTCACCAAACATTGTCATTCCAGAAAACAAAACAACAGCAATACAACAGCATCCTTTGTTGCAAGTCCAGGATAATTAACCTTATTGCAGGACAGTGCCATGAATCTCTGTCACGAACTGTCATCTGGTGACATTGTGAGCATAAGGAAATATTTAAGCAAACTTGTTCTGAAGTACGAAAGCAATAAAGTGACAGATCTTATAGAGAGACTATTTTAAGGGGGGAAAAAAACCCCAACCCAAAACAGAAGAGCCATTTCATACTTCTGAAATATGCCTGAAATAATTGGGATTCATGCATCTGAAATATAAACTCTCTCATTCATCAAGGCAAATAATAGTCTTTATATACTTATAAGCCCCCGAATAAAAATCTAAACAGAGCATGTGTGTTCAGGTGGGACTCTGGAGCTCTCCCAACAACGTTTTGCTGAATAGTGAATAATATTCAGCTTAAGTATGGTTTGCTTCCAGGCTTATTCACTGAGAAGCAACAGCAAGATACTGAACAGCTGGAGGTTTAAGTAGAAAACAGAAATAGCTACAGGCTTTAACTCAGACCCAAATGGTATGAATAATAACAATAAAAAAAATACCTGGTAACTATAAATCTCATCAACCAATGCAAAAGAACATTCTAAATCTATTAATATTTCCAGAGACATTATCTCTCTGCCACCCCACTGCTTTGTGACTTGTTGTATCAGCGATATTATTTGCCTTAAAGCACGAGCTAAGTGTTTTTCTTCCCCTGTGAGGAGAGTCGTCCACAACCTTCACAAGCTACAGCCCACTGCTCCCCTGCAGGAGGACTGGAGCATCATTAACAATGAGAGACACTTCAGGCACAAGTTGAGGCTCCAGCGTCTCCAAACCTTTCTGTCTCCCATCAAAATTCATATCCTGTCACTATTCTAGGAGCAGAAAGGCTTCTCATTACAGCATCATTCCCCTCTTGCAAGAAACACTGATTGCTGCACTGGTGGCTTTGGAAGGCAAAGATGTAATTTAGCAAAATAATGTACCATGCTGATTAATTTAATGTAGCCCATGACTAATTATGGTAATTCATTACATCTACAATTAGGCTAAGTAATTTATTGCACTGCAGTCTCATAAAGCAGAGGATTTATATCGAGTTTTGAATGTCACCCAAAGGACATTTCTGTACCTTGTCTTTACTGAGGCGGAATAAGGCTGCCAGCTGAGATGAGCCCAAAAAAAAGAGGGGCGGGAAGCCCCACACGCACCCTTCCTCTGCCACATTTGATGTTTGTACTGTGGGCAGCATGCAGGCGCAAGCCTCTCTGGCTACAGCCTCCTCCTCCTCCTACTGCACCCTTGTGCAGATTATCTGACATTGCCTTCCCATTTCTTTTAAACCACACCGCAATTTTATTCACTGTGAGACCTGGACACCTGATACACCAAATGGAAAACGTGCTGGGCTGTCCCTGAATATGATTTGGAGATGACCAAGACGAAAAAAAAAAAGGAGAGAGAAAAAAACCCCCACGTTCATTGTCTGGGTTTCTCAGCCACTTTTGCAGAGTACATTGCAGTGTATCTCAACAAAGGCTTTCGCTCGCCTTGGAGAGATGAAAGGGGGACATCTCCCTTCACTTCGGAGAGCCGCGACGCACACACGGCATTATTGTGAAATACAACCTCGCTCGTACCCTGCAGCAGGGTTTGCTCCAGCAATGGTGCACTTCGGAGACCAATTTGTTTAGCTGATCACTGTCTCTTTGACGTGGCTGCAAATGTTACCTTTCTTTTTCAATCAAAAACACAGCAGGGTGTGCCATCTGTTTGGCACAGCCTTCCCTCTCTTCCCCGACGCCTTTTTGTGCAGATCATTTTACATGGCAATTTGCACGGATCTTTTATACCTTGATTTTGGTAAACATTTCTGTTTTCTTTTTTTAAATAACAAGTCACTCAGCTGAGTATCTTCAGTGTTTGGGAAAAAAAAAAGGGATTTAAAAAAAGCGGTGTGATCACAGGCAGTAAAACAGAATAAAAAGTATTTGAAAAAAATATTTTCTGAGCAAATGGCTGCCTGTCATTACATTGATTATTTAAAATAGACATGTTTACCAAGACTGGCTAACGCATTTTACACCGCTGTGTTCCACATCATTTTCCTCCTTATATTTTACCTGGCAGGCACAGCTAATCAGAAGATTAATTTAACCATTTGAAAGACCTTTTTAAAGCAGGTTAACAAAAAAATAGCCACCGTATTAAATTGTCATTATATAACAAAAGCTAGCAGTAAAGCGGTTAACTATTTTTTCCCCAGCTCAGATGCTGCTCGGAGCAATGAAACCCCCTAAAGTAGGAACAGATGATCAGCACCACAAGCCGAAGCCACGGGGATGCTCATGGAGTTGTGAATGCGTCGCAGCATACAAATGAATTATCCTCATTCTTCTCCTGCCGGAGCATATAGGCCAGACCTCATTAGGATTCAATATCGCTCTGCTTTTCTAATGTTAATGTTCCAGCTATATAAGAAATGTGAAAAGGGGCTACGTATGGGGGAGGTGGGGGGGAGCTGATGCCACATTTATGGTCAACACGATGCTATAATTTGAAAAGCACAGCTTCGTATTTTTGAGGAAATTACTGTGGTTTCCTATCTTCTCTCTCAGTCCTAAAGCAGCATTATGTCCTCTCCTCCCTCTAATAAGTGCGTTTCAACGGTGCGCCTATCCCACAGATACAGACGCTGCAATAAGAGATTTCATAGCTTAGTTTTTTGGTGGGGGGAAAGATGCTGTGACTAAATATCAGATTGAGAAAGCTTGGAGTTCATTTTGCTGTGAAAGGAAACATTGCACTTTATGTTAATAAACAACTGTAGGAGTTTTCACCATCCAGGAATAACTCAGACATTAGTCTGCGTTCTTTTGTCTGGAGAGCAGCAAGCAGAGTAATGAAAACAAAACCCGCCAAGACATAAAAATACAATTTATACCTTTTTATCAAGCAAAGAGAAAGTTGGTTAACGTTTGAAAAGGGAGCAGTAATGTATATTTATTGACAATTTTATTGTAATAATTAGATGTTTACACAGTCTGGACATTGTGGCTAAATCACTTCCAGCATGTTTATTTGTAAAGGGCTGTTTTCAGGGCAGTGCAGTAGGCTCATTAAGAAGACAGACTGTATTAAGATCCAAAGAAATTATTACTTCCCAGGCTTTGTTTCGCTGGTTTGGATTTAGAATAAAATATTAAATAATTCAATTTTTTAAAAGGAAAAAAAGGGGAAAAAAAGAAAAAAACAAAAATTAAAACCCCAACAGCAATATAATCCTAACATCCAGCAGACTGGAAATGATGAAGTAAAATGGAGAATATTTTCTCCTGTAATGGTAACTTCATCTTTTCTGTTCCGAAATAATCTGGTATTGTACATTTGAAAAAATACACAATATTGTGGATGCCACTTCCAAGTGTCTCTTTGTGGCTGTTAATATATATCGCTTCAACATTTGTACTTGTTTTTTGCACTCCAGCTAAATGACTACATGATATTTAAGACATATCTTCCTCTTTTTACTTTATTTTTCAGGCAGTGCTGTTAGTCCACCTCTAAGAAGTCTTTAAGCCAGCATTTGGTCTATACATTTATTTGATGTGTGGGTGGTTTTTTTTTTCCCTCAGCCAAAGAAAGATCACTTTTTACTATGAGTCCTCAGAAATGTTCAATATTAACCTGGAAACTACTGCATGTTTCTTTTTTTTTCATAGGCAAATAAGTGAAACTTTTATACTTATTTTTTGCAGATCCCTATTTGGGGGCTTCTTCACTAATCAGTTTAAAGTGATTTGTTTGATCTGGAGTGAAATTCACAAATGCTAAGACTGGCTAAATACCAACTACAGATTTTTCTGGTTTTACAAAGGTAAGAGAAAGGAAGGCAGCTGAAATGGAAAGAGCTCTCAGCAACACAGCCTTGACGAGCAAGTCCTTCTACATCAGGTTAAGAGCATTGTCCTGCATTTAGTGAAGTATCCATTTTAAAATTTAAAATCTCTTTAAAAATTAAGGCAGCAAATAGGCTATAATGTTGCTCCTGTCCAAGTATGTTTCCATTACAATTAAGAAATCAATATGCAGTATTTATTGCTGAAAGTTTATGCATAAAGAGGAGCACATAAAAGGTACCGTTGCTTAAACCTTCCTCGCTTTCCTTTAGCTACTGTTTAGCTACTTTTCCCCAGAAGCAGACTCATTAAATGCCATCCAGTACATTCCATATAAATGCTGTATGCTCCCCACTCCTTCAAATAAAAACAAAGATGATAAAAGAAACAGATAAAGAGATGTCAGTTTGCAAAGAAAATACTAGGTTATATTTCCTGAGAGCTGCACAAGCCGACTCACAAACTTGAAATATTACAGATTTGGTTTTACAAGTCAATCACAGCAATATATTTGGCCTTGTAATTACTGTCAGTTTTGACAGGGAAGGCAATAATTTTTCTTCCTGACATGTGAATTTCAATAAAATCAGGTAGCCACATCACAGAACACTTTCTTACATGGAGAATTAAAAGGACTTCTCATAGAGATAAAGAATACTGCCAGGATTAAATATATGTCATATATTCAATTCAAGAGTATGGGAAAAAAAAAGGGGGGGAGACTATCCTTACATGTGGACCTGATCCAAAGCCTATTATAAGGATGAGAACGTTTCTATTTACTTGAGTGGACTCTGGAAAAATCCCTTTCTGTTCTCAGAAGAGACAACAGACCAAACTACAGGCTATTTTTATCTTTTTCTCTATTTCCTAGGACACCCAAGTGGTTAATGAACACTTACCACCTAACGTGAATACATGGCTACAATTTGAAATTGTAGCTATTTTGCTTTAAAAAATATATTGAATTCTATCAGTTCAATTAGAATAAATGTAACATTGTATGTGCTCAAAAGTGGTTAAAGATCTGTCACAGGCGGGCACTCTTCAAGGGATACGATACTGGAAAGAATCCTTTAAAAAGGATACTAATTGTGGACCAAATTAATTTCTGAGGTTACAAACTAACATGCTTGCTGGGTAAGAAATAATGAATTCGTTTCTGCTTTGAGCCTGTGAAGTAGAAGGAGGATGAAGAACACATAAACCCACAGAGCAGCTGCATTTTTAGTGTACCAGGCAAAGAACACCACTGGGCTTGTATTTATTCTGCCATTTCAGAGCAGTGTCAGCTCACTGCTGACCTACAGAATTGCAAAAAACTGGCCTGGAACAGACCTTAGGAGGTGATTTAGTACATGCCCCAACCCCAAGGCAGGAATCGCCATGGTTCAGTCATTCCTAGCAGGTGAGTTCATTCCCTGCAGGTTCTCCAAATCCTCCAGAAATGGAAATCACAGGAGCTCCCCAGGCAACCAACCCAAATGCTTCACTGCCCTCACCACTGGAAAGCTTCACCGTGTGCCTGATCCGCCTCTACCTGGAAGCAGTGTAAGCCTGTTATTTCTTGGTGTCATCCATGATTAACGTGATCCCATTTAGCAACCAGGGGTGTAAGACTTACTGAGGAAAAAAGGCCATTCAGGCATTCCTAACATGAGATGGAACAAACGATAAAAATCACCAATTTGGAGTTCCTTCTAAAGCCATGTCCTCTGTCACCCACCCTTCATTCGGAACGGGTGGAATTACACTGTGGGCAGACCAGAGCAGACACTGCGCAAGCTCCTGGCAAGGAGCTGTATTTCCTGCTACTTTCAGAACCTGCAACTCCATTAAGTTCTCAGGATTGGACTTAATTATGAGAGCAATAAATTTGGCCTAGAGAAAATAGAATATACTAGGAGACATGGGGACTGTCAGCGGCCCATATACAGATGTTATAATTCTGTGTCAGTATACCCATATAACAAGATAAATCCTCACTATTATAGACTCACTCCTTGGCTGAAAGGAGAGGCACAGCCAAAGCATTCATCTGCCATTGACAGCTGTCTATAATAAAGATTCCTCGAGACAGTGCTAGTACCTGCCCCTATACAATTCAGATTTGGTAGGGAAATGGAGCAGATGATGAAACAGACGGGGTCAAAAACAACTCTTCTCACAGCTGGCATACCTGCAACATTTTCCAAAGAGTAAAACCCATTTAATCCCGGTATAATCAATCAGACCTCAGCCCAGAGCGTACAGACCATCAGGGTGTGAACTGGGAGTTCCAAATGAGAAGGACTTTAAATACTTCCATCTGTTTACAAGAACTATCTTACGCCAAGGAGATCTTCTCTGGAGATCAAAATCACCAAAGCCATTTGCTTTGTGTTCGTAACACTCCCTGTATCTGTTAAGTGCTGGGTACAGAGTGATTTTGAACATCAAGAATCACTTCACAGATAAACTGGCACCCTGTATCCAGGTGGCTAACTGATGGTTAGCAGTATACTTTAGGTTACAAAAATTAATTTTCCACAATATTAACAACTTGATTTGAAATCCTGTATCTCACAAATAAGAAGTTTCAGGAGCAGTTGCAATAAAGCCAAGGGAACTATGTGACTAATGCTTACTCTTGTCAACGAGGAGTTAATAGTGTGCCCTCAGATTAAGAATTACCTACATAACTTTTGCTGAGTTAAAGGGGGAGTCACATGGCTAAATTCCCTTGTTTCAGACTATACATGCAGAACTGACTGTTTTCAAGAAGCAGACAGTGGAAAAGACAGAAGATGTTTGTGTCATTGACAACTGCCTACATTTCTTTTTTTTTTTTTTTGTAATACCAGCAAAAATGACAACACTTAGGATGAGCAGAACAGTCACAAGCCCACAGACAAGGGAAGGACATACACTACCCAGCATTATGATGAATGTAGTCTGAAAAGCTACTGTAATTTCAGTTAACACATTTAACAAACAGTATGCCTATTGTTACTGTTAACTAGACAAAATTATTGAAATAATTGTCTGCATTATCACCATTAATTCATAATCAAACACTGTTTACCAGATGAAATATATGTGCTCTCAGTAGCTGCTCAGTGCTCCATTCTGTGGTCCCTGTGAGTCATCCTGGTCAGTTTTAGACTGAATTACTCTAAAACATATTCCCTGTGTTTCAGGTGTTATGACATCTAAGCAAGGGTATTTTGCATGAAGGCTTCCTTAACACCAACCAGAATGTGCAAAATAGAATTCACTGAAATACATTATCATGACCATTTAATTACACGGGCATGATGAAATCCCTTTGTGGTCCACTTATGCTACTTGGAATCATCAGCTTGTCTGAGGACCCACAAATGGGAACGTATCACATCATGGTTTCATATGCCATTCTGTCAGATCAGGCTGTAATTCAAAACCCCGATCCACACCTGATGGACAAACACCTGCATAAATTTCTAGCTCATTGAATTTATTAGAGATGCTCAGAAGCAACAGTGCAGCTGAAGGGCCTAAGATAATATCAGACATAGATCAGTAAGGCTCAGTTTTCAGCTAAGGGCCAGACATGTAGCTCTTTGTTCTCCTCCACTTGCCAAAGCCTGACAGAGACCATCACTGGTATAGATTCAGATTCACACTCTCAAGTGGCATTCACATTATCTGCACCTGAAACATTAATTTGACCCAATTCTGTCAAAATCTGATATTTCAGGAAGATGCCTCATGGTACATGTTCTCCTTTTCATAATTTTTATAGGTAAATGAATGCAGGAGTAAAGCGAAGACAGTATTCACAGAAATACAAATCATAAACATGGTTTAGTGAGAGAGATTATTCTGGATGATGCCTCTGCATTTTGAGCTTTCACTCACCTGAAAATTTACAAAGCCCAAGAGAGAAGATGTTTGTTTCTCGAGCTCTGCCTTTAAAGCAGTACCAGATACATTAGAGGGAGGCAATTCTGGCCACAAGTCAATAATGACCTATAGGTGACCTTGGGTAGCTATCACAGGACAGCAAGCAGCTGAATAGGTAAGCTCAGTCTAGAAGTGGTTAAATACACTGTGCAAGTCTCAGAATCAGAAACAAATGGAAAGGAAGCCAGTCAGTTTAGAGACCTTCCAAAACAGTTCTTACAATTGCTAATGTGGACTGACTATTTTTTAGCCAAGTTACAGAACTTTAGATGTACATATCATTCACTCCTTCCCCTTTCATTGAGGTATAATACCCTAAAACTAAGTCCAAAATCAGCTTGAAAATAAGAGGAAAAGATGTTTAAAAACCTTAGTCTGGAGTATTTTACATGCAAGCAAAAATTACTGTCACAAAAGACACAGAGATTTTGATAAGATGCTGCTGACACAATGCACTAAAATGGTGGGAAACGACAAAAGAGGAGCTAATACAATCTTTCAACAACAGGAAAATTTTTTTTTAAAAGCTAGAAATACCTTTTTTCTGTAGTAGTGTGGCCATTATGAGCATGTCAACATAAACACCAGAAAGGAGAAACCAGCATCAAAACAAGATTGTAAGTGAGGATATAATAAAACCCACTCCTTCCCACACACACGTGCATTCATGCCTCACTGCTCTTAATTTAAATATAAGGAAAGAATGGCAGTCCTCTCGGAAAAGAGCAAAAGAAAAGGAAGATATTTTCCTGATGCCATGTGACTGCTTACAGATTTCATCTTTTCCCTTCCACACTGAACCAAGTCTGAGAGGCTGAAGACCACCAATGAACAAACTGAGTTGCCCACGCCTGTCAGACTGTCTGTGCTCTGCCCTTCTCATGCTGACCCTATTAGATTTGACTACTAAAAAGCAGCATTGGGCCATGTCAGCTCTTGGGTGGGAGGCTGCCAAGGCACACATCCATGCTGCTGGCTTTTGAAAGATAATGATGCTGTGTAATACTTTTTTCCTTTAACCCAGGCAGTTCTGCGTGGGGGCCAGTTCTGGGGTGCTACATACCTGTCTTGTAGCATGAGGTGCAAAACTAAAGTCCTTATTGCTTGTGGCCAGTAAAAATCCCACAGCACTATTTACAAATATGCAAGCAATTACAGCAGATTGAAAGTGGCCAAACTGGTAATTCTCTTCTGCCAACATAAATCCTCCTACTGTAACCGAATGTGGATTTTTTTTTTCATCTCACAGCATAAACTTTAAAGTCTTGCTGTAAAATGCTCATTAGCCAACAAATCTCTTTATGGAGTAGCACTTGCTTTACAAAAGAGGGTGAAAGGAAGTTTGCTCCATGGGTTGTGAGACAGTGAGGATACTTTGGGATAAAAGCTCCAACATATCAGTTTGCTAGAGCAGAAAATTAATAGAGATAGATTGGTTTTTAGTGGCATTTGAAACTATCTGCCTCTTCATCTACCAGCAGTTCTTCTTCTGAGACTGCCTGCACTGTTGTACTTTATTCTCTAACACATTGCTACAAGATGACACCTTGGATTTTTAAGCTTTTCCAGTTAATTAAAAGACTTGTTCCTCCCAAAAGGCTGGGAAGAAGCTGACCTTTTCCATTTTAAATTTGACTTATGTTAACATAGTTTTCAGGTGCAGAGGTTTTTCCTCTACTTTGCTTTGAACCCAGCTCCCTATGAATTCCTCTGTGTGATAGTTGGGACTAACAACAATTCCAGACAGCAGAAATGGAATTGTTTAGATTCCATTACAAAATCACTCCTGAACAAATCCATAAAAGGCTATGCTATAACAATTCATGGGTTATCGCTGCCTGATCTGCTTTACAATTTAAAGGGAAAATAAACATATATATTACTTGGCACAACACAGTTGGACAAGAAAAGCTGCATCCCTTTCACTTGCATATCCTGCCACCATCTTGGCCCCCCCTTACTTCTTCCTGTAGGATGGAAAGATGAGTCAAGTCACAATTGCATCCCAGAAGTGCCACATCCTGTGCATACACCCAGCCTGAATCCACAGTTTTAAATTCATAGTGTGAGGTTGGTTGGTGCTGGCTCCTCACAGTAAGACAATGGATGTTGGGCAGGAAATGAACTCTAAGACAGAGATGCAGATTTGGCAGAGCACTCTTTGCTGAGCCCAGTGTCAGATTTCCTAAATAAAAATGGAATTAAGTAGACACCTGTCTGAGAAATGTCAGCTTCAGAGAAACCCTAGTAAGTGAAGGTCTTACAGAGTTTATCAGTACTTTGTGCTGTGTAAAGTGGAAAGTTGTTTATAAGGTTTCCATGCATATGCTTATTCCCATAGTTACATACTAATAAATTTTTCATCAACTTGAGTGAGAGATGAGAGAAACATCAAATGGTTCATGCAGCTGAAGAGCACACCACTGTCATCTACCTGGGTACTTTCACCACATTTTAATATTTTACAGCTTTCCTATAGATCCCACTGAACTTCATCAAGCGAGGATTCTAATTTACACCCATGACTTCATTTTGCTTTACCTGAGATAGAAAAAATGGATTTCTATCGTTTGGCTTAGAAAAATCAGTGCTGTTCTTTTGTTTGGTTCAGCTTACGGAAATAATTGCATCTCTTTCAGAAAGAGAACAAAGAGTATTCAGCAAAAAAGCACTTTGAAACTGTATTGCCTCGTTTTGAGTTACTGTTGGAGATCCTGATGCAAAAGCAGGTGAATTTAATCGCTTCTCAGTTTCAACAGTCTTTGGATCAGGTTCTAAAGGGTTATTCTTTAAATTCCTTCTAATACTGTGGGATATTCAGACCGCAGAGCCAAAAGAATAAAGAAGTTTATGCATTTGGCTTTGAATTTAGAATGGGTTCTTAATTAGCATTTACTTTCAGCTTAATTCCAGTCACAAAAGTTTTTATCCCTAATAGGGGAGCAAAAGGTAAGCTGAGGCATATCACTTCTCTAAATCTTATCCATACATCTTTCTGATAGAAGAACTAGTGCATACACTGCCATGAGTACATGTAATTAGTGGCAGTATGCACAAAGAGGTATATCCTAACGAGATGCTGGAAAAATATGTGAGCCAGTTATCCGTATACAGAAGTACATGAAACGATACTACCGAGTGGCATGATTATATCTGGGTGCCTCTGCTATAAAAAGCATTTGTATTACCCTTACTTCTCTGAATAAATTCAAATGACAGCCCCATTTCATTTCTTCATTCAGTCTGGAGGCCAGATGGCATTAGAATCATTTACTTCACCTTGTTGTGCTTAATTACTACAATCAACACACTATTTTCCAAATTAATCATAACAAAGTAATTTCATTAGTAACACAGCAGGCTGTTGAATTATTAGCATCATAACAGTTTGCAAACAATTAAACTTTATTTGAACCTTAAAAATTTGCAGAGTAGAACATTATTATAAGATCTAATGGCAGTACCATACAAATCCAGAACACAGCGAATAATCAAGTAAAACGCTGTACAATGTGAGAGTTACAATCACCTTTTAAAAATCTGCTCTCTCACTCTCTCACCATTCACAGTAAGGCAAGCATTTCAATAGTGAACAAAGAAAATTAAGGGATTAGCATCTTCTACCCGAGTTTTGTTTAAGTTGTATTAACTGAGATTTTCTTATCCAAAAAAGGTTATGGTATTTGCACAGATTTAAAGTAAGCCATTCATCCATGGTCCATCGCTGGTTTATTCTGAGACATTTACAGGGAATTTCAGGGAATGTTCTACGTTTTGAATTTAAGGCAGTTTATTCACTCTCCCCTAGCAATAAGTACTAAGAAGGGGGAACCCCTAAAAAAGAACCACAGACAAAAGCCACTTGATTTCTCTGGTCGTCACCACCCAGGAGAGGCCGCGCCGGGCAGCCCTGCCCCTCATCGCTTGGGTAAGGACTCCCTCTCCTGGAAAAACGGCAGAAACGGCGAGGGGACAGCGCGGAGGGGGAAGGGGACAGAGACGGGACCGGGATCCNCGCGCCCCGCACCCCGCGCCGGGCCCACAGCGAGCGCCGAGCCGTGCCACCCACTCTCAGGACGTGGGGGAGGGCTTATTCCCTAAAAAGTACGTGGTGGTGGTGGTGGTGGGATTCGGAATTCTGTAATTAATAAAAAGCCATTTCGGTGGGCAGATTTATGGCGCTGCCATGTTAACAAGGGAGAAGGAGCGTTTCCAGCCCCGCTATTAACGCTTCACATTCTGTACACAATCCACCAGTACGCTTGACAAATTAAAGTAGTAAAAGATCTGAAGACTATAATCTATCATTTTAATGCTTCGCTGATAACACACAGAATCAATTCCAATGACTATCTCTTTAAAAAATTACAACAAAGCTCTGTCCCGTTTGACGGCTATTAGAATTCAGTGTACCAGCAAGTACCATACATTAGCTAACATAGAGCACAACATCTTAGTTTACAGAAAGGATCCAAATTCCGAGTTCAGACTAACGTTTCCTCTTAACCCAGAGTGTTCCCAGGGTCCGCCTGAAGCATAAACAGCACAAACAACTACACGGGGACCTGCACAGGCTCAGCAGCTCACAGACTGGCCTGACCTGCCTCGTTGGCAGATTAAGGGTCTCACAAATCAACTGGCCGGGAGGATCCAAAAAAGTTGATCTTGCATGCTAATGGTAAAGCACATCTCCAAAAGAAGAGTATGTAAAGTATTAACTCTGACTTGCCCAGCTGCTTGTCCACAAGTGGTAGTATTTTAGTGTACTTTTTTTATGTTTCAACCAATGTTTTTAGCCACAATGTTCTGGCTTTGACACAAGAATGCAGGTAGCTGTTGCTAATCCACATAGGATGAAGATCTCTGTTGCACAACCTGTATCAGAATTCCACATACCAGATTTAGATCTGCAAAAGTATCTGTATGGTACAGATAAAATATTTCACACTACCACCAACAAAAATATTTTTACCTGCAATTTAGCTCGTGTTGACTTAGCAAAAATTGTGGGGTTTAATATATTTTCACAAATTTTCATAGAATTACGATGTCCAAGTCAGAATGGTATCAGGGCAGTATTACCACACAGGCCAATTTATTACACCAGCAAAAGAATCCAGTCTTCATTGTGTGTCAACAAAATAGTAATTAACAATACAATACAATACTAAACATATGAGGAAAATAAACCATTGGCTAAAGCATTAAAAACATTTGGAAACAGAATACGTTGAAGACTTAAAATATTATACATAAATTTCCCTCAACTTTCTGATGAAACTGCACAAGATGTACGGTGAGCATTAAAAGGTCAATGCATGCATGAATCGAGTAATAGTTTACCCTCAAAGCTCTGCTTAATTTTTCTGAATCTGCAAAACAGGAAAAGATGGCAAAATTCCCTGAAAGAACACAAACCTACAGCTATACAGAGTGCTGCTAACATGTTAGAAAAAGAGCAACAGGCACTATATGGCTGCTTGTGCCCCATATGTTAATTACCATCTTTTTAATTTCCTGGCATTACAATTCTATAAAAAGTGGCTAAAAAGAACATTTCCGTAGAGTTATGATCAGTTACAGTTTATAATGTTTAATATACACAAGGCAACGATCTGACTACATTCGCTGAAACCACAAAATATGTACAGCAGAATCTTCTTCCAGAGGCTGGGTCTGTAAACTGCAGCTGCACACCACTCTTCATTTCAAGTGCAGATTTCTCCTGATTAGGGAGAGGGAAGTTGAAAGTTCATCATTAACCAAAAAGCCTCAAACATGCATATCAAACCCAGTCCAAATATCCATCCCTTTCCCCAATTTTGTGCACAGACAGATATATACATATCACTAAAGTAAAAAAAAAAACTAAATAGAAACAACACCAATTTTATTTTTTAAAAAATCTGGAAAAGGAACACATTTATTAGATATATCATCTTTCGTACCCTGTGGCTTAATATTTCATATAGAATCCCAGAAAAAAAAGTACTTTAATTGAACCTTCAATACATTTTGCCGTAATCTTTATGTTAACAGGACTCCTACAAAGGTTCCAGGAAAGACATACTTATGAAACAGAGAACAAGGGAACATATAAGCCATTACAGAAGATTGGATTAAAATGTACTTACCCAGGCCTCTCAAATATCATACATCTCCATTATGTAGGCTTTAGGCACCAAGCCAATGGTTCCCTTCATTTCTCCTACCCACCAGCCAAATCTATTGTACTCCTAATTGAAAACAATACGCAGTATTAACCTTTAGTCTGATATAAATGCAATAGAGTTTTGTATGCAACTCCTCATGGATGCTTTCTCTTATATACAGTTATAATCATTTCAACTGAAAATGAAAACATTTTATCTTTTTGTTATAGGCATTCACATGTAGTTAGGCAAAGGCAGAAGCTAAATTTTAAAAAGGCCAGGCGTACTCAAGAAAATTTCTTAATTACTGCCACGCTTCTCTAACACCTACTAAAAATAGCCGACCTCCTTATCCTCTATTCATCACAAACACAAAAACCTTATCTTTGTAACTAAAATCTAATAGCACAACATTGACATATAACAATCCACAGAGATTCTTTTAGTATCGCAAGCTAAACTCTAAGAAACTTACCATCAACTTATTTTAAAAACTACTTCACTCAAATGTGAAGGGAACACTATATATCTAATACATAATATCTTTCTATGGACAAAGTCAACTATTGCTTTAGGCTTGCAGAAAATTCTACAGCAGATCTCATATTCCTGACAGATGACTAATGTACTCCTGTTTCAAATATGTTTAGGCTTAGTGAGATAAATATGAAACAAAATGAATTATAATAGTTTAAAGAAATAATATCTTCCAAAAGCAGTACTGAGTAAGCATATTGTGGTATTCTGGTATATAATTATTGTAAAAATAAAATAATATAATAATGAGATGTAATTATTGTGTATTGTGCTATATAACTTTTTTTTCCTATGAGATAAATATTTTAAGATCAATCCCAACAGTAGTTCAATAAATTGTAACAGCTGGAATTGCACACACACATATATTGAGTTACAAATGAAGTATTATTAGAACAGAGACCCTACTCTAAACTGAATGATTAGCAAGATAGAAATTACTTTGGAACAAATACGCAAAATACAAAATATACAGGTATTTCTGATAAGCAACATCTGCTTCCTGCTAAACTGCTGTTCTGATGAGAGGAGCAAAAGGCTCTAGGATTTTGAATTATTGGTCCTACTGAGATGAAGCTACTATTTTGAACCGTAGGTAAAGTTTTTTGGTTATAAATAGCCAAGTGGAGCTTAAGGGTTAATGGAGTTTCATTAGAGCCTGAGCTATAATGATTTGCTGCTGGCATATTTTGCCTGGTCAAGAGTTCTCTGGGGTCCTATGAGGCACTTAGTGTACTCAGCTCTCTCTGTGCTTAACTACGATGGCCCGCTTTCATATGGGCTTTTTTTCTTCTTTCTTTGCCTTTTGCCTTTTTTTTTTTTTTCAATGCTTGCATGCAGGCACACACACAGTTTTATATTTTCTAATTGTGGAAGGGTGAACACTGGTCTTCAATTAAAGATTTTCTTCCTTCTCTTAACAGTGAATTGGGGATTTAAAAGATTCTTTCCTACTATACGTGGAATACTGCAGTAAGTGTGATTTAAAGGAAATCCACTTAAACAACAGGAAAACCTTCATTTATTATGTGAACATGCAAACAAGAAAGCTGCAAAAATAATTCCACCTTCTTACCCCTTCCACTGCAAAGCAGACTGCTGGGGATGGGTTTGGTCTTGAAAGTCTAGAGGTATCTGAACCTGATCTTCAGTGCACACTGCTCTCCACAGAAGTTAACAACCTTTCCTATGGGGCTTCACATTACACCCCAAATCCTTAAAGGCAAAACAATACCCTGACACTGAGGTTTATAATCTTCCAGATCAGCCTGTTTAAAAATCTATGCTTTATCTCACAATACACTGTCTAAATATACAAACTGGATTTCAAGACTGAAGTGGGAAATTGCTGAAAGGAGCAGCACTCACGTATGCTACTGGAATCTCAGCAATAAATCTCCCCAAGAGAAAGCAACAAAAGATTTTAAGCTGCTACACAGAATTCACACAGTGACTGACAAGAGTGATTAAGCAAGTTTTGCTAGACATCAGCCAAAAAAACAAACAATACATGAAATGAGGGAAGTGGCTCAGTTAAGCAGTCATTAAACTGCATATGACAAATGGCACAGAAAAAGCCTGTGGATTACATTATCCTTTCAAAATGTTCCACTTAGCAACACTACATGGACTTAGAAACAATTGTTTTTAAAGAAAAAATTCAGATAGCTCAAATTAAAATTAAAAGCATGCTGCTGTTTTGAAAACTTTCTGGGTTTTGCTACTTACGAATACACCACTTACTGCTCTGGCATGAAGCTAAGTGAGAAGATGAAATGAATGTTGATGTAACAGACTAGTAAACTAATTTAAGGATTCACTGCAACTATTATACCATACAGACAATATTGCAACACAGAAGCTTTTACTTTACATTACTATTCTTTGCATGGGTCTCAAGAGCAACATGAATCCCAATTAAACTATCTGCAGTCTATGGAAGTCTGAACAAAAATATAATGCAGATACCTGGCTACCAAGAACATAAAGCCTTAATCTCTGGTTTTAGAATAATTATATAGCACTCCCTTTCAAACTGATTAAAGTACAGACATTCCTCTTTTAACTCCTAACCCCTCCTTCCTATCCTCAGTACCATGAGAGAGTGCTTAGCTAGTGAGGCAGATAAGCAGCCCCCCTAGTCCTCTCTTGAAGTCACACATAAAATCCAAATTGATGTATTGTTTCTATCAATGTTATCAATTATAAACTCCTTCGCAGCAATATAATTTCATTAATACACTGCTGTTGTGAGGTCCATATGTCTATTACTGCTGCTTAAGATGTGTAGAATAAAAGTCTACAGTCCATATTTGTGGGAAATAATGATTAATATGCAGAAGGATATGAGTACAGTTTGGAGTTTTATATGAATAAAAAAGTTGGGAAGCACTGTGCTTTTGCAAGCATCAGCTTCAGATCTCAGGTACCACTGGGTTTACCATCTGGTATCCCTCACTGCATTCAGCTCTTAATATCACTGCTAACATAGGCAAGCGACTATACTTCAGAAGGACTGATAAAATAATGAAGAGTCCTTTAATCTACAGGAAACCATTGTAGTCAATTTATAAGAAATATTGCATCCCTTTGTAGGATGTGTAATTATTTTCTATTAATCATGTGCTATAAAGCTACATTATGTGGTTATTCTGTTATCACTAGAAAGAGGCCTGCAGTCAGCTCCTGACAATGTTAGGTAATTACTAACACAAAGCTTCTTTCTCCTTATGTAGAAACGCTATCAAGATCCAGAGGTGCTGTGATGCTCGCTGTATGAAAATAACTCTCCAAAGAAATTCAATAACTGCAAAATGAATTGCTCCAAGGCAAATAGAGGGATAGGAGAGGGGGGCAGGGCCAGATCCAGCCGCCCTGCAATGAGGAGAATGCACAAGTGTGCGGCCACGCTCTGCCATGTGACGGGGAGCACATTTGCCATACCAGGCAATGTTAGCAGGGCCAGGGGGAGGAGGGGGCCACCACAAATTCCCCCCCCCCCCGGAAGACAAGCNACCGTAACAAATGACCAAATGCTTTCTAAGCTACTTCTGCATTTCCACTGTCATAGAGCGGATTGGTTTTTTTTCCCCAGCAGAAATTTATTAACCAAAGTGAAGTAATTTCACAGGGCAGCAAGGAACAGGTTATGACTTAACATTTCACATGCTGGCAAAACACTCTCTGTACAGCATGCTAGATAGCAGGGGGTAAAAACCCCATCAGGGTTTACAGGCTCCTTAAATGCTCTCAACTGAACACACTGTGAGCAAATGCTTCTCCTTGTCCCCATCCCACCAACTTCACTGCACTGATGTCAATGTAGCCACGACTTCATGAGACCCTGATCATAAAACCTTCTGTACTTGTGGAAAACGCAGTAGTTAGCAATACATTGCCTGTTTTCTAACAATATCATTTAAATTCAAGACTTTAGTCCTCTACAGAAGAGAATTTTGGTACTTTGACATACAAAAAGAGAAAAATTTTATACTTGAGGGTTTCCAAAGCAGTTGCTACCTTTGGAACAGTTCCTCTGCCTAAATGAGATTCTCCAGATGCTTTGCACCATATAAACTTCTACTGACTTCAGCAAAAGTTGAGAACATCTAGTTCTTGTGCAATTAGTCTCCATTGTTGAATACATATGGTATGTTTTTTTGTGTTTGTGGTGTGGGTTTTTTTATTTGTTTGGTGTTAAAAAGGAGTTGCTGAAAATTATTGTGTTTCAATGCCTTGAAGAAAAAATGGAGTTGTATTTTAAAAAAACACAACTGAAGTATGTGAATTCAAGATTTTTCTCCTTCCTTCTTCTAGTGGCACTGTGAGTAATACTAACTTATGGGCTGAATACCTGCAAACTTTAAAACTGAGAAGCAAAACATATATATAGCCTTGTTTGGGGTTAAAATAAGTAACCTCTACTATCAAGCTAAATACGTGTCAGGAGCAGGGATGAATTTTTTTTCAAAGAATATCCTGGGGTGCAATTTTGGCAAGATAATATTTTAAAACATCTCCAATTCATCCAGGAGATTCATACTAGCTAAAAAGTTTTAGAACTTCCTTTGGTGTAATTGTTGAATGATACACTATCAACCAGGGAGCAGTTTTGGCACAGAACAGCATTTTCTCTAAAAGCAGAGAATGACAAATGTCTTAAATAACTGAATGAGACTTCTTCACAGGTAGTAGAGTTGTTTTAAGACAGCAATAAAATGGTCATCTTTAAAAATATAAGCGCCAGATTTATTGTATGGTTGCGTTATTAGGTTTTATTTCCCACAATGACATGAGAGAAAATATACAGCAATTAAAGATTTCCAATATAAATCACAGTAAGCAGACCGAGTTCTGCACCAAAACTGTCCCCAGAAAACACCCTGGAACAATAGAAAGGCCATTTTATTTTCCTTTAGATGACACATGGCCAATTTTTTTTCTAGTCTGATAGGTAAAGGCTTACATATTATCAGTATGCAAACCAACAGAGCTGCAGTCGCTTTGCATTAGTTCTAACCAACCTTCTGTTCAAAAGCCTTCACTATTTTGTTTAGACACATACTTACTGTTCTCCCACCCCCACCCCTAAAGAATAAAACTAAACAAGCCAGGAAATGGGCAATGTACAACTTAGCATTGCATTTCAGTTGTGATCAGAAGCATCCCACTGGAGTGAATCTCCCAAAGCTCCCACCTGCCTCCCACTGGCTCCTTTTACAGAGCCATCAGTCTCAGATCACACATGCTACATTTATTTCAGACGAAGCTAAAATGGAAGATGCACTTGAACATTCTCCAACCATTAATGTGTTCTCATTCCACAAAACCAGGCTAGACCTCTTTGGACAACAAACAGATTTGAAAAAGCATGGTGTGGACACCAGGGCCTCAATCACTAAGTGTATGACTCTGCAAATCCGCTCCTACTGGTACTCCCTATTTGCTAGGGGAGCCATAGGCAGTATGGCCATGGAATAGAAATTATGGATCTCAGTACGATCAGCCAAAAAACAATCTGACAAAATAAAACACTCAGGATTTTAGTATGTCTTTCATATCTTTTGGAAAAAATACTGAATAAATACATTTTATTAAGATTATACAGATAGTGAACAAAACGTTCACAGTGATTCTGAAACAGCTGCATTGTTAAGTTGCACTTTATTTCATAAGCAGTAACCTGAGCTGTGGAGATTCTGTGTTTCTTTTTTCTAGGCAAAAATACAGGTTGAGATGTGAGCATTTTAACATTTATTGTATTGAAAGAATGAAAATCTGCCACACTTGAAACCTATAACCACTGAATATACGATAATCTCAGCACCAAGTTAACACTCTACTTTCATGAAAAATTCTAGAGCACAAGGTTGTCATAGATGAGATTCCCATGAATCATAAATAGCAGAGTGAGCAGCACTGGCGTGCAATGAAATAATAACAATTAAGGAGAATTCCAGTTAAAGATATAATTTCTGATTTTGAAGTATTATTTGCTATTTTAATACAAATATAAATACGAAGTATATTAAATTAGTTTAATGTTAAGAAATGTCAGTAATTCAACTAAGCAGGTGCCTACTAACATACTGAGGTAAATTTTCACTATTTACTTGCATTTGGCTGATGAAACTATGGAACTTGGTAACACAAAACAGACACCTAAAAGAAACAAACAAGTATTGCAAGTGTTGCACTTGCCTAAATTGTGCATACAAAACTTAGGAAAAAAAATATAGAACTACCTCCATCCACAGTTATCTTTGTTTCTGGAAATTGATTTCTTGAGTCGAGCTATGGAAGATTTATAAAAATGATTGCTATACTATGGTCTGTTTTCCCATTTATCACATGGTCTTGAAAGCAAAGGCAAGCCCATAAATGAGCAGGAGTTAAGAGCAACCATCCTTTTAGAAAACAGGACTCCAAAGTATTGTATTTCTAACAGTCAATATTAACTAAGGAATGTTATTAACAAGTCTCTTTATCAGTACAGCTATATTTTTTTATTGCATAATGGAGTAAGTGTATATAGTTTTCTCAAAGTTCACATCATTCATAGCATAAGTGATAAAAGCCACTTGAATATTCAAGAATATTATAAATTAAAATAATAGTAATATGAGTATATCTGTACAGATACATTGATCAATTAATCAGAAACGTTAACTACATTTTTAAATAAAGTTAACAAGTACTACTGCAAGAGTTCTGTTAATTCTACTCAGATTAAAAACTCAACTTTTGAGGGAAACTAGGTAGAAAAATCTAGAAAAAAGTTGTGAGGTTTTTGGGGTCTTTTGTAAAAGCCTGCAGGACTGCTGCCACACAAAAGCCACAACTGACATAAATATTTAGAAAATAGCTGAAATAGTTTTTTTGAATACACCTTTCAAACAAGAAAAACATGCTTTTCTACAGTAACTGCACGAGTCGAGCATAGCTATCTTTGCTGTGAGAGTATGTGCTCATGCTCATTGCAGTTACACTGAGTTTTGATGCTCATTTTAAAGCAAATTCTGGAGATTTGTCTTTGCATAGTACTTAGCTATTTTAGGAGGGAAACACTGCCAAACTGAAACCATGCTCATTTGTCTAAGAGACATTTACCTAGAAACTTACATGCAACATATTGCTCCTCTTGCTTTGCTTAAATTCTATAAATGCCCAAATTTGCTAGACTGGTTCATAATTACTTGTTATACTAATGATCCCATTTCTTGGAAACAAATAGTTTCTTTCCCCCTAATTTCTATACAGGTATGAGAAAAACTGGTAAAAATATATTGCTTTGGCATAACTGTTGCTGTGAGAGATGAATATCTATCTTATCACGTTCATCAGAGCAGGCTATACCATTTATATTTCACTGTAAAACAAAGAACTATTGCATGTTGCACAAATATGCTCGATATTTTGTTAATGCTTCACCCTTCCTACTATAACACTGCTACACCCGTACTTACTTCCTTATCAGCAAAATGTGATTTTCAAGAGTAATGTTCCTGGCTGACATATGATAGAAAGGCAATAAAGCCACAGCTAGGTTCAGCTGAAGCTGAATTTATGACACCATTTTGGATGCATACACTTCGCCCCCCTGTCAGTACCTGCATCTCTCATTTTCAACCACTAGATGGTGTGAAAAAATAAAAAAATTGCCTCGGATTCCAGCCGACTGCCACAAAATCCAAGTATTAATGTAGTGGATTAGGAAATATTTTAGAAGAAAAGTCTTGACCCACTTCGGGGTAGTTAGGCTCACTTTTCCTTCGGTTATATTTTCACTTACCGGACAAAGAGCCCATAAACGATTAGACCTTGAAACTGAATCAAGTGGAGGGTTAAGATAGATAATTCTCCGGCACTTTCCTCTCCAAGGACCCTAAATTCCAAGCTGACAGTAGTGGCCAACACTCATTTTTCTGAAAAAGCTGTAACAATCTTTAAGTGAAACAGGGCTGAATTTTCTGGGCTGTATTTTGGAGTAGAAATCATTCCCATAGAGAGAGGCTCTATATATCTGGAGCAGCAGCAAGCCTGTTTCAAGGACCGATTACGGATTACTCACGGCATGGCAACAGGACAGTTGATATACAGAGGACAGCTTAAGCTACTGTTTTTCTATTTTGCTCCATTTTTTAAATTAAATTTCTCACTCTTTTGGGGAAGGAGTAGCAAACAATTTTTTTCACCTACAAGCTGAAGATTAAGATTTTATAGTCCCCATAATGTACCCGAAGAGAACAACCCACAAAGAGGCCAAACTCCTACAGTGGAATCCATTCGCTCATGGGGGGAGCGAGAGGGGGAAGAGGTGGTTATTTTAAATTAGTACAATTCTTCAGTGCTGAATAACTACTTGAAAGTTTGCCCAATCCACAAGCCTTATTCAGCTTTTAGTAGTGCAATTCAGTTATTAGTTTAAGTGACAATGAAATACCTCAAAAGACATACATGGTCAAATTAATACTGGCAATACATCTTCTATATTTTTATATAGAACTATCCTTCTATCCATAAATCTTAAATTTATTTAAAACAGAAGCTGTTACATTTATTATCCAGAATACAAAGGTATCACAGAAGATTTAAAGCAAATGTGAGTTTCAAACTTAAGAGTTCGAAACTAAGACAAACAGATGCCTTTAGCTTTCATGCACCTATTTGTGTATTTCAGTGACCTACGGTATTTTTTGTACTAAATACACTGAACGGCAATTAGATATATATTCTACATATATTTTAAAAGGTAGTTTTTTTCAATGAAAACTTTAAAAGCTCAGCTTTTTTTTTCTAATATGTGGGGAAAACAGAGATTTCCCTTGATTAATTGTTCAGAAGTAGACTTCAATGGACCATGACATATATATTTTAACAGAAGTTTTGTTTTTGTTGGGGAGGCTAAGGAAAAATCTGAAAATTAACCAACATTAATGTAGAATAAAACTTCATACTTCTACTGCTTAGTGCCAATTCGGATGAGAGGAATTACATTTCTCATTTGCTTTGCAAATAGAAAAGTAGTAAAAAATGCCCAAATCTGTCAGAGCAAGCAAATTTGGAATCTGAGCTGTCAGAACAGTAACAATATACATACAAAGATGAAAGCATAGTTCAAAAAAACAAACCATCTTCTGTAGCAAGGTCCCAAAAAAGTCAGAATCAGCCGAGTCAGGAATATAAAACAGGAAACAAAAACATAACATACAAGATAACTTAAAATTCTACAAGGTTAACTTCTACAAGCAGAAAGCACATTGTCTCCTGTTAAGTCAGTTAACAAATGGTAGCCAAGATTTAACAAGTAAATAAACATGCTTTAAAGTTAATTCCTGTTACATGGCTATGTTTTAATTGTGATTATAGTTCATTTGACAAAATAATTAATTGCAGTGAATATCTGATTGCAAACAAAGGATCTGAAAAGGGAGTGCCAATTTCCCCCCATAGAACTGTGGGAATGTGCCCTTCTGCCATGGCTTTCTTTTTACAACCATGCAGCCCCAGTAGTGTCTCATACCTTGCTGATAATGTAGATAACGTCACCACGTTTAAACGTCAACTCATCGCTTTCATCTCCTGTGCAGTCCCACAAACCTTGATAGAAATTGGCATAATCGGTATTTTCGCTATCTGCAAAGAAAACAGCATCGAATTATAAAACAATCAAGATTGAGGATAACTAAAGTTACTCTTTAAATCTTCAGATAGTACAAAGCAATTTATTAGCATACATTTCTTATTCCTCTTTTTAGAAACGGCTCCTTCCTGCCATGAAAGCAAGTGAAAAATAAGTTTAATGTGCAAGCCCTTCACTGGCAAGTTGCATCACTAAGAGACATGTAGCTACAGGTTTTCAAAGCATTTTTCAGCTGCAACTTAAAGGAGCTAGTTTTCCTCTACTAGTATATTTCTAGCAAGCCATATATGTAGCCCAACTTGAAACTGATAAAACTGCTAGAATATAATTAATAACGATCAGTGAAAGGAAGCTAAAGTATTTTGTGATACACTCCCCCTCCCTCTCCTATTCCAACAAAATTAAATAGCTTCTCTGAGAAGCTTTGAGATAATCCTTGATTCTTCCTTCTGAAATATCGGAGAACTTGGAAACTCTTGCTGAAGCTGCATTTCAAAAATATTTGTGTCAGCTCCAGTTTAGGACATTAAGCTCTGGCTAAACGTGCAACTACACTACAGTCATAAACTCATCCTTCTAACAGCATAAGCACAATGGATGTGCTGTGTTCAAGCTGCCATACAGGCCATTAACTGATTGATTATTTAGCACTCTTTGCTCTGTAATACGGCAATAACACAGTAATAAATGCTTTGTCATACATTTACAATACAGAGTACATCTATTGAAACACAGCGCTCACACACAGTTAAATACACTGGGTGCTTCTGTTGCACTGCAAACTATTTCCTGTTTTTAATTCCATGAGAATGGAGTGTGATGAGTTAATGCAAAAAGAATGTAAGCAATACCACTAAGATGACCGGTTACATTATGTATACACTAACCAGACAGAATGTATATGTACTAATAATTTACATCACTGGAAAGCTATCTTCTAATTCTGATAACATAAATATCACTGCACTGGCTGGATCAAGGCTGTCATCTTAGTTTTGTTATATGATCCTTGAACTGCAGGCTTGCTGGTTATTCCAACATATACCAGTTACATTTGCATGTCATTAGCACACTACACCATTATTTATAGTTTACAATTTAACCATGATTGGTTCATTTTATTACCAAAAAAAATCCTGCTAAAATATCAAGTATCAAGAGGTAGAAAGCATCACACTATAAAAAAAATAGCTGTATTCAACCTGTGTTCTTCTCTATTTTGGCAAATACTTAGATTTGAATTTCAATAATCTCTGTAAGAGCAAGAAGAGCTTGTTTTCTCTTTCTCCATTTCAGCCTGTGTTCTGTGCTATCTTGTTTGGGTGGCAGTACTGTCATAAGGCTAAATATTCACAACCTTGAATTCAAAGCGGTTATGCCAGTTACCCACCACTTAATTTTCCATAAACTGTTGATTAGGAGCTACAAATTGCTATGTAGCACTAGAGGGCGTTCTGGCTGCCAGGGCCCAAATTCTTCTGTCCTCACCCCAAAAGCAAAAATTGATACCCATATGAAAGCTCACAATCATTCAGAAATAAGAGACTTGGTTATTTAAGAATGCACAGACATAATCATTTCAACATGAAGGCATAATCAGTTTGAAATGTTGAACCTCCAAATTTTGGCCCTTCCTATTTTCACCTTATTATTCACCAATTTAGCATTAGACAATTATAAACAGTAACACAGGTTAGCATGAAATTAATTTGCAATAAATATTAAATCAGAATCTCTCCTCAGTCATTTCTTACTGTACTGATCACAGTTACCAACTCTGTGTCATAAAAGGTAACGTAAGTCCACATGAGAAAAAAAATAAGAGAACTATTTTGGTATATCCCACCTCTCAAATCTTTCATCAGTCGGTTTATTGATTTCATTTAAAATACATAATCAGGACTTTTACTTCTTTAGAACATCACTGAAAGAAATCATGACTTTTCACACAGACCTTTACCACTTTGAGCTCTGCTCTTACCTTTATGTGCCTGAAGTAACTCCTGTTAACACTAAAGTGAGTTGCAACAGAAGAGACCCAACAGTGGGTGAGACATGTCTCTCCTTTTATGTTCATCATGAGCATTTAATTAAGTCTTAAAGTGGAAAGCAACCCAACTAATAATGTGAACACACTGGAGAATATGCATTTTAAAATAAGTATATTGAGACAGTGAAGATATTGACCAACGACTAACCATGGTTCTGTGCCATCATTTGTGAATTCAACATAAGATAGGGTTGTTTAAATCAGAAAGCCACATTTTTCAGAAAAATATATACCAATATACCAGGAGCACAGAAACAAAACACAGGGAAAGAAAGTGGCAGTGTAAGTTTATGAACAACTTTGCTGGTCTTCCAAGAAGTGTTAATTTCAAATTCGAAATCCCCTCTCACGCCCACCAGCACAAGTTTCTCCAAATTCTGTTAGGGCAACTACATACACATAAAAGACAATTTTAAATGTAACTTCAGACTTTATACATATAAAGTGAAAAACGCTTCATAAAATGATTCATAGTGCTTACAAACACAGGCATAGAATTGAAAAAAAAGGCTGCAAAAAACCTCTCCAAAACACAAGCCCACTCATTCTTACTTTGGTCCCTTTCAGTTTGAGAAAACCTTGAAAAATTTCCTTTTATTGCCTCTGAAGAATGGTATAAAACAAAACCAGGAGGTCTGAGTAAAGAAATTTGGTATTTATATTGTGCTGAAATAATGTGAAGCTTCTTAAACACACGTAATACCTGAAAACAGATGGATTTAGCATCAAGAACTTATGTGCCTATTACAGTTCAGATCAAAAGATATTGATTTGGTGGTGTTACTCTGTTACAATTACACTCTATTCTCAAACACTATGAAATGTCATGTGCCTTAAAAATACTATGATGACATAATTGCTAAACTGAAGTCTGTTGTGCTTTGAAGGTATGCTCACTCGGCCACAAATACAAATAAGACGTGATAAAAAATCGTTAAGAGTGTAGCTGAGAGCAGAAAGCAGTTTGGTTTTACCTAACCATTGCTTTTAAGACTACCAATCCCAAGAAATGGGTGAGTAGGATTTTGGATAGGTTGTTTCTCCAGAAAATATTTCTTTCACTCCAGGACAGCTACCTGGATGAACTACTATCCAACAGCTTCCAATACTCTCCCAAAAAGAATTCCTCACTGTTTACTTCTGCCATCTCTGCTTTTCCAGTAACAGTAACAGGAACAATGGATATTCTTGTGCAATATACTGATGAAAACACTTCAGAGTTATTTTGACAGATCAAAAGGCAATGGCTGCCAGCCTCTCTGACAGCAGACTCGGACTGCTTATTTCACTGAAAAAGACTGGCATCTGACAATACATGCTTGAAGAAAGAAAGGTGAACAGTTCAGGTAAAAAAAAAAATCTGAAAAATGTATCACTCAAGCATGCACCTCAAATATTAGACTGTTTAAAACTTAGGAATGCCCATGAATTACACAAGGGGGAAAAATTATAATATTGTAACAACCGCATTTCCCTCAGTCCTCCATTTTAACATTGATGGCATGTAAGTTAGTAAACCCTAGTATATAGTGATTTAGAGGCAGTAGTTTTATTATTTGCCTGCACATTCCTTGTGGAATGGAGGAATAAATGTGTATGTTTTCCTTTCACAATTGTGTCCACTGTCTAGTATATTAAACAGCTTGCCATTCTGACTCATGTTGCTTGACTCTTGGTAAGATTTTTCAGAAGTTAACAGTGTCGGATTTAAGGATTACTTAACAACATTTGAAAAAGACAAACTGTAGCCCCTTTTGGTAATGATGAACTCAATATTTACCATAGTGAAGGCTTAAAGATGGAGATACAGGTGAAGTTCAAAATTATTGCTACCAGAATGAGTGTCTTACACAAGTGATCTAGACTCTCAGTTTTGAGTCTCAATCACCAAACAAGACAAACCCTGTGAAAAAACACAGTTATTTTTTAGTTCTGATGATGTCCTAAACTTCAAAAAATGCCTGTTACTTACTTGCACTTTATCCCACAGGCCAGAAAAGTTACAAAATAAGGGCAAAACAACTGTAGTGTATTTATTTTGGACTCAAATTCTAATCTATTCCAAGATGTTTGGAATAGACTTCCCTTCTCCTACTGTTCCTTAGTTACCCTAAAATCAACACATTTACACTGATAAAGCAGAAAACCTGACACTTATTGAAACAGTGATTGTGGAAATGAAAATGGGTAGACAGTCATAACAAAAAAGACCCAGCAAGCTATATTATATGACTGAAACCCTTCAATGCTTTGGTATTTTTAAATTATCAGGTCACTAGCAATTAATGTAAAGCTGTCTAGCAGCAAGAGTCAGCATCAAGAACAAGAGAATAAAAAGAACTCAAGTCTGAAAGTTAATTGAAGTAGAAATACGTTCGGGCAAGAAAAGAGCAGGAAAAAAAAGAAAAATTTTTTGCACTAATCAGCTTGAGCTCACAGACACTTTGCAGAATATTTTCTGTGAGTTCAGGTTTAGTAAAGCCAGGCAATAAATTAAACTTAAGAATGTATGTGCCATTTGGGTGGAAAATCATAAAATATTCTCAAGTCATGTTAGGTATTTATAATGTGATGCCTATCAGAAATATTCATGTCAACTCAGCCCTAAAAGTCAAACAAATTTCCAGTGTTAAATAGTGAATTATGTAAGATCAGATCACAAAACTATTGCTTGAAATGAACCTGACATCTGGGGGGAACTGCTATGGTATTTTAAGTGACATTACACAAATACTAATAAGACTGATAAGGCTGTTCTCATAGCAATTAAAATTTTTCAAAAATGCAGATGCTAAGGGTTTGATTTCTTAAAAGTATGACCAATTAGAACTTCAGGAAGGTAAATGAGTGAAAAAAACCAATGCTGTCGGCAACTTTATAATTGGATTGACCCCATGCTCCATTATGACAACACACTCTTGTAATTACAGTAATGTCTAAATGAGTACTAAATATTAAGGCTGTAATGAGTCATGTTGTTTTACACATGTTTTTAGCAGAGCACAATGCTAACAGCATCTGATGGCTTGGCTCTTGTTTCCTTTCCAAGAAAAGCAACCCAAAACTCCTCACAGCAACCTGTTCCTGCTTTCCTGTATGGGTCAGGAAATCAGGCCTCTGTTTCCTCTCCACATGTTGCAACAGGAAGAGCACTGCAGAGCTACTTCCTAAAGGAACTCTTCTTGCCCACCCCTTCCTTGACAGCCCTGAAAGAATTATGTGTATTATGTACGATGGGGGAAGGAGAGCCAGATTGCATGTCAGTGCAGGTCACAGTGACAATGCAGCAGATCTCAGAAAGGTGTAAGGTCTGATAAGAAGCGAGTCTTCTCTGCTTGCTGTGTCAAATCACCAATAGTTTATCTAAAGGTCTGTGCCCTTGAAGCACAAAAATATATTGTTTTTAAGCATAACTGGAAATACCTTTCTATCAAGAAAAGTTGTCTGGCTATGTGACTTTGCGTGGTGTATGCAGCTATTTTTCCAGTCCCAGAGATAATTAGCACAAGGGCGGTTTGCCAAGCTAAAGCTGAGAGAATATCCTTCACAGCCTTTCTGGGCATTTGTGTCCTTTTCCAATTTTTATGCTGCTGTCACTGGACTCTGGCATTTCTTACCCGATTCATTTGCTTTCTCTGGTAATCATATGCAATGAAGATATGCATGGCCAACATTTAAACAGGCTGCAGATCAATTAGTGGTCTTAAGTTTATCTGATTTTTATCAAAGAAGACAGAGCTTTGGGTCGATTGTCAGAGCCTGTGTCAAGTTGACCTTTTCAGAGACGTCTACATTGCCAGTCCCTTGGGCAACTTGTTGTCCCCTGTTAGTCTCTGAATGGCAGAAGTCTGTTCTGCTCAAGCACAAAGTATACACAGATGTCTATATTACATTCTTATAGGTTTGACAGCAACTGCATGTTGTATCTATAAACTGTCCTTTAGCAGTGACACTTCCTCAATGATGATAAGCTAATTTATGCAACTAAATCTCCTTTGTGCAGAAATGAAAGCTAATTGAGTCATTACAAAGTAATTCAGGAAGGAATACCTTGTATAAATTGGCTTACTTTATAAATCCTTCTCAAGTGGTTTTCATGCATCCTAAGTGGTGCTTAAGCAGTTTTGCTGCCATCACATACTCGGGTTAAAAAGACAGCTTTACAGAGCTATAAAAACATTATTTTAAAGTAGCAAATGGAAGAGACAAGAAAATAAAGGTAAAAAGAAAGTGCATATACAAAATAAAGAGGAAAGGTTTTAATTACCTGAAACAGTGGTAACTTCCTCCTGGCTCTCTTTGCTTGGCACTTCAGCTTTTGAAGAAAGACGTTCTTCTGCAAAACACATAACTGCAAATGAAATTCTGAAGGCTGACAGGAATTACAGCCCACCTCAGCCTGAAAGACATACTCTATATTTCCAGACTGTAAGCCTTGTTTACTATTTTGCACTTTTACAGAAGTTGGAACATTGTTATTTCTGTGGTTTCAGCCACCCATCCAAACATGCCAAGAGCTTTCTTTCAAAATCTCAGTTGTGAACATCTGTTTCCCTTTTCACTCTCGTCTGAACACAGTCATATAGACCTGCAGTTTGCTGATTTTCAGTCATTCCAAGACAATTAAATGACAGTCCTCTTCTGCTGCAACCAGAAATTTCTTGCCAGAAAAGGATAAAGAAAAGGAAACCAAGGTGTGAAAAAGTATCCCCAGCCCATGCCAATAACTCAGCTCTAGAGAGCAGTATGCAACGAAGGCAGAGGACATCTTACCTTCAACACTGTCCCACAGACACAGTAGCTCAACACCTGCATAATGGGAACACAGCCACTTCAGATACCCTGCACTTCACTGCTCCTGCCCACTGTGCCTGACCATGGTTTTAAGCAACCCAGACTCTATCGAATGACTTACTGGAAGTTTACGAGACAAGAAAAGAGAAAACCTGGCAGTGATCAGCTCTAAGGCATGTTTTCTGGCTAGCAGGCTTGGAACAGTCTGAAATCCCCACAGGCAATTTCAAAAGATGTGCTCCCATACTCCCTGTCTGGCCCAGACATGGAACTCTCTCATGTCCAGACCCTCACTTGAGTAAATCCACACTCCACTCAGTACAGGGACACCAGATCTGCTCCTCACATTTCTCAGTCAACAATTCTGCTGATGATGTAAAAAAGGGGAACAAACTTTTAGCTGAATCCTGTCTTTAGGTTCATAAGGAAGTAGAAACAAATTTATCTTGGCATTTACAGTATCTCAAAACTGTCAAAGTGCTGTACTGAATGAGGAAATAGTATATTGATAAACTCACTTCTCAAACAAGAATTGGACTTTTAATACATTTAAACTATCTGGCTTTGCTACTCATCCCATCTTACACAGATAGTCAAGCTTCTTTTAAAGATACACATTTCAGCAACTAGTTTTGATATTTTACCAATAACAGACAACAGATAAAGCACTCACAGCATTTAAAGTGTTCCTCATTGTGCAACTTTTATGTAATTGCCCATTTACTTTGACAAAGAGTGAATTTTATATCGAGAGTTCAAAGGATTTTTAGCCTTGTAAAAATTTAATCTATCCACAAGACTGTTCCTGCAAACATTAAAGCAGATGTTTAAAGCACAAGAGTAGACCTGTTGAAATGAGTATGCATAATTGCAGCTAACCTCTATACACAGTCCTACAAATATTACAATTACATCATAAGATTCACTCTACAAAGAGCTTTGAAATTCTGCCCTACTAAGCCAGCAAGATTTTTTGTTCTCTGAATCTTGACTAGTTAAAAATCTGGTCAAGATGAATATAAACTATTTTTTAAGCCAAGGTGGGGGGAAAGAACAGGAAAAAAACCCCCAGGAATAGAACAGGAGAAATCTGAAGCTGCAGTACACACAAAACACTCTAAACTATGTACTGCATTCAGATGTTCAAATGTATTCCCCTACTTGGCATTAACAGTTGTCGCATATTTCCAAGTATGCTCATTTGTTTATTTTAAGAACTCACAATTGGAGCATAAATAGCAAAAATGCATCCTTCTGTGCTGTCCAGAGCACTAGGAGGCACTGTCATTCTGCGGGTTCCCTACCATGGTTACACCACTCACAGGGAGTAGTATCCCAGTATCAGTCACATTTTCTAGAATTGCTCCCTTCTCCCAGAAAAACCCACCTTCACCCAACACACACTGTATTATATTATTCTTTGATTAAATAGAAGTCGATATTACATGTTACTGAATGTTTGGACCTAAATCAGTTGTTGTGTTGAATGTCCTATGGATTTTAACTCTATCACTTGTCATGGTAATCAGACTAGTTTAAACTGAGGACTGACTCCAGTAGAGGGTATCTCAACTTTAAAACCAGCAGGAGAGGTTTGAAGAGATTTTTTCGTAAGGTACAGCTGAATACATGTAGATTGCATTGTGATTTCATGGAAGAAAATTCGAGTATATGCATTCTCCCGAAAAATTTATTTCCTAGAAACAAGAGTTCACCAGATCCACATCTGAAGATATGAAAATGTCTTAATCAAAGCTCTTTGAATTCCACAAGGTTGGGCCAAAAGGTTTTGCCAAATTCAAGCAAAAACTGTCCATATTTGCACACTGGTTTGGATCTCAACCATCCCCACTCATCCCACCTTGCTTTACACTACAGAGTTGTCACAGAGAGGCAGTTGTCACTGGAAGAAGCAGTCCAGAAGCATCCTGGACATGGTCCAGCTGGTAATAGGCATTCAGTCCATTGTACCAGGCTGAAGTGACTCCATAGGAAACCTCCTCTGAAACATGCACAACACACATCAGGTCCTTGGCACAAACCTGTGCTTTATGAATCTGTTGCAAATGGTTCACACTATTGGCTAATGCAATCATGCTCAGAGTGGAGAAGTCGTAGTAGGCTTGGCTTAGAGTAGTAAAAAAGAACCTGTGGTTCTTTCTCATGTTTTCTGGTATTATGGCCTGAAGCAGTAACTATGTGCAGGCGGTGTCCTTTAAACACAGCAACCTCGATTACCTCAGGAATTACAGCTGTAGTCTGATGCAACATGCATAAGTTTGTGTTGCAACATGGTATAGAGTCAAAAATGAAAAATTAAATTAAAAAATACAGTAGAAGTACTTCTGGTTTTTTTAAGATCCTGTGTTTAAGGAGCCCTGCATACCTTTAAAATAACCTATTCCAGTTTTTCCTCTGTACATCATCTTCACACCATCGTTATCACTGCAGTGAGAAAATACTCTTTTCCACCTTCTCACTGTGTCAAAATGAGACTAATCTACACTAATCAAACCAGTGAACTCTTCCAGAGCTGTAGATCCTAAGAACCCCTGAGATACAGATTATGTTCCATACTACGGTGATACTTAGAGACCTTAATGGCAAGCAACCTACAAAATTCTTGTGACAATGCAAAAAGGAACTAACTGTATTTGTTAAAGGATTTTTTCAGTTAGTCCATGAAAGTTGTTGAAAATAATTTACTTACTCAATTTGCATTTTGAAGAAAAAACAGGAAAATAATCACCCAATCACATATGATTCTACCATCCACAAAATTTTAAAAGTGAGCCATGAATTCTACACTTGCTGAGGTTTTTTACATGAATCCATTAATGTTTTTTCTTCCAAATTCTTTTTCTTAAAGGGAGAAAGGAAAAAATATTGGACTACTTGAGTATAAAATGGATAAGAGCTTGGCTTGAGCAGTGCATTCCTCCCATGGAATGTGCTATCTCCATGATAAATATGCATAAATTTAGCAGTTTCCTCTACTAACATCTTTTTACATCAGACTCTAATGCCATAATTATTTGGTATTCTATTGTCTTCTAGTTTCTGACACTTTGTCATTGCACAATACTAGTTTACACCTTGAATAATCCCAGTTTGTGGGTTAATATATTCTATTCAATGCTTTGGTTACAGTAAACAAAACCAGCTCAGCTATGCAGCAAAATCTATGAAACCACACAGATGGTTATAAGCTTTTCATTGTGTGGTTTCCATAGCAATCATATTGCAAATCTGGAAGCTTCTTGCAAATAAGCAGCTTGTATTTACATGCCTCTCGGCTGCAGCATGGAACACAACAAGCGAAGTTATCATTCCAATCACATATTGTTAGCAACATCACTGGAAGACTTTTTGATCAGTTCAGATAAAAACTACTGCAGTGAACTAATTTTTCATCTATTTCAAAATGATACAAGCAATCACACACTTGTAATGCACATTCATATCTCTTCATTTGAAATCTCACTGTAGTGTCAGAAGGTTATAAGCATACAAACAAGTCTTGCAAGATACACCCCCCCCAAAAAACCACCTGGATTATTAAATAATCAATTACAAAAACTACACAGTGTCTTTACTATTTCACTTGGCAGGAGGGACAAATGCATGCAAAAAACCAGGTGTGTACATGAACTCTACTGACACTGAATATCACAGGTCTACACTGTTTTCCCCAAGAGAAAGTAAAAGAAATTATGGCATGTTAAAACCAAGAGGATTACTCCTCCACACTACTTTTTTGCTACCATATAATAATTCTCACAAATGCAAACAAGAACTTTCGAATCCAAATAAATGCTTACCAAGGGAAAGAGTCAAGACCTTTTCTCTCCCAAATTTATAATTTTACTAATTGACCCACCCCCCATAACATATTTAATGTTACTTTAGTATATATTATATATATATTAGGTAATAATATTAGGTATATATTATATCTAGCATATATAATATTATATTACTCTAATAAGAAACATAAATCAACCCAGCTATGTAATTTTTTTTAAATAGCAAGAACTGGCTTTTTAAAAACAAGAGTATTTGTTCAGAGAAACATTTAATATTTCCAGAGAAGGAGCAATAAATGCACAAAATTTAAGAACAAGATTGTTTTTATAATTTGGCCAAACTGACACCTTCTGCTAGCATTTGTGGTGAGGGTTAGTGACCATCTGGGTCAAAGGAATAAGTATTAATGCCCCATTTTATGCAGGGCCAGCATGCCTTACCTGAGGTCATTGCTCCCCAGCCTTGGGGATGGGGTCCTCTGCAACATTCTCACCTGTACAGGCCTGTACACTTCACCCAAGCTCTTACAGGGTTTTAGCCTAAGCAGCTTGATAAAAAATCCTGTAGTCTTACTTGCCTTGGTGTGTGTACTTATAATGGCAGGAATTTTCATTTCTAGTATCTTCTTTTAGACTCCAGATCCACCTATTATATATGAGAGAGATCTCTCTGTACAAAGAGATCTTCAAATGCAATTAGCAAAACTCCAACTTTGATAATTCTCCAATATTCCCAAAGATCAGTCCCTTTCCCCCAGCTCCTCTGGGATATGGCAGATTACTGAAAGATTTACACACGACTTCTTGACATTTCACCTCACCTGCATTCCCATTAGCAGCCTGGGGTACTCTGTAAACAACAAAACAGTTTGGAAAAGGCTGCTGAAGGTGCTATTGTCTAGCCACGGTGAGTTCTTGGGGGCAGCAGAGAGGGGGAGACAGACTCTTGTTTTATTAAAGCTCTACCTGACTGTACAGTAGTGCATGGTTTGAGAATAAAAATGCCTCCAGGACATTGAGGGAAGTGGGAAACAAATTGGCTGCTAGAGAAGAGATTATAAATGTAATAATTTCTTACCATGACAGAGGAGAGGAATTTTATTGCTACTTCTATGGGTCAGCTAGTTACCACCCAACAGCTCAAACAAGAAAGTTATATTCCTGCATGGCAAACTTGAGTGCAAAAAAACCCAATTTCCACAACACAAGCAGAATGATAGAAACAGGTGACCCAAACACAGGCTAAACAGTGAGACTGCAGACAAGATGACATCAACATATGTCAGCAGAAGAAGAAGTTGCATCTGACCAAACGGTCATCACTGCATTCAGAAATACGACGGGAAACAGCAATACAGAATTGTATTCCGAAAGAATACAGAAAGAGATCTCTGGGTTATGAACAATATAAAAATACATCTTGAAGAAAAATAATATGCATACTGAGATGCTTCAGTTTTAGTTGAGGACAACCCATGGCAACTCCCAACCCAAATTTCTTCCAACACAAGTGATCCAAGTCTGATTCCAAGATGGAGACAAAAGGTTTCATTCAAATATACCACCATCTAAACTGGATAGGAACTCCAACTAACACTTTTGCACAGGTTTTAACCAGCTCTTTGAAAATAACCATTATCTAAATTCTAAAGTGAGGTTTAATATACACACCACTTTTCCCAACCAGTAGACAGTAACAGAAGTCAGCTATTAATATTACAAATGTTCTGACTTCTCAACAGCCTTGAATAAGTAGAACTGGCTTTACAAAGTGAGAAAACTCGAATAATGAAATACTTTGGGAGAGATGGGACTTGTGGAAATTACCCAGTCTAATACCCTGCTCTAATTCAGAAAGTTAGATCAGGTTTCTAGGAAACAGCATTTGGCCTCTTTTGGTATTCCACACTAAGCTGCTCAGCAGCAGTTTAAAAGAGCGTGTGCACTTTAACAGCTCACGTATGAGACAGCTGAAGCTAATGACTTTCTAGAACAGGATTAGCTCAAATTACTCAGCCTTCTCCAGATCTTGCCAAGTCTCCAGATGTGAGGTTTCCTGTATTCCTTGAGAAATCCTGCACTTTTTTCCCCTCAGTTGCACTCCTTGTATCTTTAAAAGGTGCTACTGTGCACCACTGCTACTCCCAGCTGTCTAAGCAATCTGAATAACTAAACCAGCCATCTCAGCTAAAAGTGAAGAACTGCCTCCTATTGAGAAGACCTTGGGAAAGTTACCTTATCATCCTTACAGAAAAGGTTAGTAGATTTTGTTGTGAATTAACTCATGATGATTGCTGCAAGAGAAGGACAGGAAGTGACATGGGAGTAATGGAATGTCATTTAGACATCTTCTGGAGAAAAAAACCTCTCTCAAAACAACCTTTCTGTGGCACCACCCAGTGAATCTTAGCATATATAATGGTCTGGCTTAAACAAAACCAAAGAGAAGATACAACATTCTCTTTCTAAGAAAAGTATTTTGGAGTTACAGTATTTGCTAAACTAAAGAGTAAAGTAAACCAAAAACTTCCCAGTCCCACTAAGGACAAACAGCAAACAAACTTTACGGCTGCAATTCTCTAGAGTTGAACAGAATAACGTTGTTTGGATCATATAACTATTGCTATGAAGAATAATAACAGAGAAGTAGCAGAGAGAAATGAGTACATTTGGAGAACTGTTTGAGAGGGGAAAGATATCTCTTTCTAAATACATTTGTGAAAAAGACACCACATTTCTCCTATATTACCACACAGCCATCCACATACAGTAGCACAATGGATTAAAAAAATCATGTTTTTAAAAGCTGGAAGATACTTTATGGCCTCTCACTATTTTACTGGAAAAAACAAACAACAAGTGATCAAAGAACACATCTCTGGAGGAAAAACAGCTACTCACACAAAAAAACCCCCTAAGCATTGTTGGCAAGGTCATCCACAGTTGGTGTAAAGTGGATCTTCTCAATCTACTGTGCAGCCTTTTACCACTTTTCAGGAAATCTATGAGGATGCTTTGCTTCACTTACCTTTTCTACTTGCTGAGACCTGAATATATGTTAAAACCCTTCCTCTTTCTTTTTCTTTTCTTTCCCCAGTACCAAGTATTCCAGTACCTTTGTTTGCCTGCCTTTGCCCCATTCTGTAGTCACAGCCAATATCCTCTTCAGACCCCACAATTTTGTACATTTGCCAAACACAGAAGTTGTTAGTATGAAAGCTGCTGTTTCCAGGGCTTCACAAAACCCTTCAGGTTTTAAGAAAAAATTGTCAAAATGGGAGGAAAAATATTCTCAGTCATCTGAACAATGGAACAAAATATATTCACTAGGACAACCGAGTAATCCACAGAGGTACAGGCAATTCCCAGTTCTAGTTATGAATATATTAAGATTTCATGAACTCAGCTTCCTGCTTGGAGCTCTCCTTGCAAATAAGCAATCTTGAGTCACGTTTTGAGTGACAGCTCAATTCAACTTAGTTGGCCCGTTCCTTGCCCTAGTCTTCCAAACAACAAATAATCTAAAATCTCTGATTAAAACTAAACCAAACCAAACAAAACACAGTCTTTTTACATACTCTACATTCTCTCTTTTTTTTTTTTTTTTGATAACATAGATGCAAAAGAATCAAGAGCTTGTCAATTCAAAGTTAAAGTAGGAAAAAATTGCTAGTCTGACAGAACCAGGAGGAAGAGAAGCATGTCAAATCTCAGTTACACTAACAGCAAGCTTGGGAGGAAAGGAGGTAGAACAAACGCAGAAAAAGCAAGAGTACCTATCAGGGAAGACCATTTAGAATGCCTAATTTTGTAATATTGGAATTTATTTGATAAAATTATCTAATTATTATTAATAAAATTCATTACAAATATGCCAAAGTGCAATGCACACTGCATAGAAATAAGGGATGAGGTTTGTACTGACCTTTCTATTTCCTCATGAAGAAAGACCTGATAATAGTAATTCTTCTCAAGAGAAAAGATAAAGGTCATCACAAGCAAGTTCATTGTGGATATGCACACAATGATTATAATGAAGAATGAAAGAAATTACAGAGATCCACTTCCAGAAACTCATTCATTGATTTCCCATTTTCATATTCACAGACACTTTGTATTTACAAATAAAGTCACTATTTGGGGGATTTTTTGTCAGAAATCAAGTATCTTGTCTGATCCTATATGCTGAGTGAACTGGTCAGAATACATCAAACTCAGAAATCAAACAATTATTTCATGTGCCATCAAAGAAGGTGAAAATTTAATTACTGACTTCAAAATCCAGCTCATTACAAATTTCCTAAGTTTTACTAGGTACTTCTTAAAATCTCACCTTTACTTTTTTGATCAAGATAGTAGAAAACAACTTCCCCACGTGAACAGAAGCATCTCTGAAGATAAAGTTTCATATTAAATTACAAACAAAGCACAATTTTGGCTCCACTTCTAAAATTGCTCCTAGAGCCTCAATTTTGGCATACCAGTTTGAGGCAACAGGCATCCTACCTAAATCCATATTTAAACACTTAAAGAAAGAATAAAATATTTTATGACACTACCCTTAGCAGGTCTCAACAATGCAGAGGAAAAGATTTTGGGGTTTAATCTTTCTATATGCTCATCCAATTATTTAGCTGATTAACAAAAAATGCTCCCTTCTCTGTTCCCCCTCACCCCAACAAAAAGAAATAGTTGCAATTATTGGACAGAATGCAAATCAGTTTCTCAAAGGGACAAAACAAACAACAATTTTTAAGTTTATTCCATGGTTCTGTTGTAGGTTCATAGGAATCTGTGCTAGAGATTGCAGGCCCAAATACATGTGGCATGTACATAGTATATTCTTATAAATGTAATGAAGATTTATATGAATTCACTGTAACTAAAATAAATTTGTTTGTTCTCTCAGCCTCTAATAGCTCTTAGCTATGTAAATAGTTTAAGTGTTCAACATGACATTTTATAAACCTTATTATTAAAATGTTTTGCTAAAATAAATGTGGTGGCTATTAAAATCTACATAGAAAAATATAAATAGTTCCCAACGTAAATACATTTAGCAATCAAATATTCAATTAACTAATCTATATTGTATAACTCTGTACTATAGTGTTATTTGACAACTATGTACAGCAATCATATTTCTCAAGCCTAAAGTTATATGATAGAAAAAGTCTGTAAATGTCAAGTAAAGTTTCTCATAACCATTGATCAGCAGCAAGTCTTAAATTTAAAAGCCATTTCTGAAAACTACATATCCTTAATTAATCCAAGGCAAATGGGACTTGACATAGTATTTACATACATAGAATTCATAAAGAAAGCATGTTGCTTAAACCACACAACAGACTATAATAATCTGCAAGGTTAATGTATTCAAATTTATAGTATGATTCCTGAACTTACTCAAAAAAGGGACAAAAGACAAGGCATAGCTCATTTCAGTGAAAGGAAACACAATACAGTTGTTGGCATGTTTCCACAAGCAAAGTCTGGCTCCCAGATGCTTCTCTTGTAACTCCTTTAAAAACATTATACCAAGACATTTTTGCATTCCCTGTGTTGATCACTAACTGCACACTGACAAAAAAAAATTCAAGAGTTTTCACCCTTTGGGTATTTTCATTAAAAGTAACAAACCCACACTACTGCCACTTTGCACTGTTTATGGCCCAGGCCAGTAAATGAAATTATGTCCACTACGCTAAATCCTTTCTCCAACTAAAATGATGAAATAAAGTGAAAACATTATTGCTATGATTCACTATCACCAGGTTAAATCAGAAACATGCAGAAAATTATAGTTGTTATGCAGACTGTTTACATGTACCATATCTTGGATAACATTCCCATATTAATCTCTACAAATACTATCCCATCCTTCAGTTCTCATACATTAGGCCCATACTGGGATCAGCCACTCTGGATGTCAGATCTTCCTTGCCTTACATGCCACAAACCACAATGCACCTCAGACAGAAGCGGTAGGACACTGGGATATGGCAACAGTTCATAAGCAGGAGATGACAACTGTTCCCAAGGCAGCTCCCCAGGTCACTGTGGGATTGGCACGCAGTCATATTTCAAAAGAACTCATGGCTTCTGGAGTTCCATACGACTAGAATTCACTCAAAGATGGTTCTTTTGGATTACCCAGCTCTCAGAGACACAACACAGTCCCAGCTGCCCTGTAACAGCACTATTGGTATGTATGAGCTAGACAGTTTATCCAGGAACTAGATTTTATGACCTGTATGGAAGTTGTGACAAAATCATATCCATCTTGAACTTTTGTTTATTGAATTATCTGAAATTGCTGTTCAACATCTGCTAATGGAAATGTGTCACTTCTTATCAAAGAATCACACAATCATTTGGTTTGGGAGTAACCTCTAAGATTGTATCATTCCAACACCCATGCCATGAGCAGGGACAGCTTCCACTGGATCAAGCTCCTCAAAGCTTCAAACAACCCAGCCTATGTGGGGCATCTACAACTTCTCTGGACAACCTGTTCTGGTGCCTCACCATACTCACAGCAAAGTATTTCTTCCTAATATCTACTCTTAATTTTTAAGGAAATAAAATTTGAGAGAGGTATGCAAACAAGATAAATTCAGTTAGTATATTTTGGGACAACGGAAGCACGACCCTCATGCTAGGATTCACAGGCTTTCCGGTAGATAATACTTTGTTTTAAAAATGCAATTCCTTCCTTTAATTCCCAGTTTTATGTTAAGATTCAAGGACAGAATAATTGTTACAGCCTGCTAAGACAGAACGCTTCCACAACCCAAAGATGAAAGTACTAGAACATCTTCCTTAAGGATATTTTAAGTTCCAGAGATCCTAAACCAGTTTTCATTTAAACACAAACTCAGAGTTTTTAGGTGGAGGAAAATAAGATTGCTAGGAAAAGTTAAGACTTAAAAAAGACTGAAACAAAATATCCACTGTGACAATCGTCTGCTTTCTGGATAAGAAGACTGTCGTCCTATCTTGCCATCTAACACAAATCTCACTGACTTGCCAAAAAACTTTCCTCAGTCTCTTCCGGCTTCTTAAGAAAAGATTCTCCCCTTTGCTGCTGAAGCTTATCTGTGTGCCTGCACACTGCACTTCGCTGGAGCATCCCTCTCTCCACTCTAGGGCATGGCAGACTGCTGCATCTTGCCCTCTCTGCCTGGTTCACTGTGTGGTCTGTGAGCTGGACCCTGTTGACCATTTTCCTTTCCTAGGAGCAACCATCCTGCTTCTTTCAAAAACTTGTACCCAGCCCAGGGAGCAGCAGCCAAGACAAGGAAACCAGCCGCCTTTTCCTATGTTACCTTCTTTATAAACGTGTAAACTAAACATGACATCTACTGCAAACACAGAACACTGCAACACACAAACAAATTGGATATACATGCATACAGCCAGAAAAACTCATAAAGCTCTGGTTAATTGGTAGTATTTTGTTAGGCTAATTCCTCCATTTTGAGGAGAGTGGAAAGAAAAGTGAGTAGCAAATTGAAAGGAAAAGACATACGCAGAAGGATTTATGCTGATGCATTTCTTAAAGCTGAAAAATTCAAATCAGATATTTCTATCTACAGAAACAGAATGATTAATTCAGCCTTTAGAGCCCACCTTGCTGGGTCTTATTTGAGAATTCAGTTGTACAAATTATGGCTCTTTAATAGCTACCTTGTGGAAACCAGAAAAGTTGAGAAGCAATAGCCTGAGGCACCATATAACCTCTGGTTGCTCGTTTCTCAAAAAACTCTATCTAATGGTTTTAATAGCCTGATATGCAGTCATCCATCACAAATTCAAAAAATTAAGGTTCTTTGATCTATCTATGTAGTATTTAACACATTTATACCTAAGCAGTAGAACGGGCACAATATTTATTTCTATTTTCATAATTATATATAATACCATTTACATTTTACTTCAAACTTGCTAAACTGCAGCAGCTCCTCAAATTCATGCTTAATAAAATATCTCACATAACAAGACATTTCCTCTGAATGCTATGCATTAGGTGTATTGCACTGCTTCTTAATTAGATAAAAACAGTGCCACCATAGAAAACTTTGCTTTCAAAAGAACATAATTTGGGTCCACAACCCATTGAAGACATGCATGCATAAAAAAGCTTTGTTCACATTTAACATGAAGCCAGCTGTCAGAGACAGAGTCAACACAGAAAAAACTGATACAAACAAAATTACTTTGTGTGATTTTTTTTCTTGCCTGGATGACAAGTTTTTCAGAGACAGGATTCTTTCTCTTAATAACAAACGGTTTCTGTCACATACTGTTCACATCAGATTGGATTTACAAATCAATAGAGTCAAACATTGTTCAACACTGGTACACAGAAAATAGTATAAAAATTACTGACCAGTACTTGCAATAAAATTTCTTCTTTCAATAAGTAAATTCATTTTGGTAAGTTGTGTGCTAATTAGTCTTTGAAGGAGTTCTTTAAACACACGAAAGTATAATTAAAAATACTTCATTTTTAGATATGCCTTCTAATTTTAAGCAAGTAAGTTTTAAAATGCCACTAGACAATAGCTTATCTCGTGGTGTATTTTTTGCTGGTTTTGGTTTGGTTTGGTTTTTCGGTCTGATTGGATTTTAGGGTACTTTTCTTTTAATGTCTAAAACACATAAATAAAATACAGCATTTGCTAACCTGAGACTTTGATAAACACAGCCTTTCCAACGTGAACACCTTCAATTTGTTCTAATGGTTCACCAGGAAGATCACTTCTATTTTCTCCATGTGTAAACTCTGAAATCTATGAAGTCTGAAACATCTGAAAACTATGAAGTCTCTCATACAGTTCAAAGAGAGGAGAATAAACGCCTATACTTAATGGCACACACTTTACATTTACTGTAGATACTGTAACAAACTGCTTTGAATCTCGCAAATTTTCTGCAGCAGAGGTATATCACTAAATAAAGAACACTTTTCTAAGAGTATTTATCAGCAAAGCTACCCCGAGTCCAATCAGTCAATGTACCTCTCACACGCAAACCAGACTAAATATGAATACTCAGTTATTATTCCACTTTTATTGGCTTCCTCACTTTTGCAAGCATGTGTGTGATGAGAGAGCAGGGGTTGAATTGCACCATGGACAGTAGGCTTTCTGACAGCTATGGGCCACCTGTTGTTCACAGACAGCCACTTTATATTCACTTTAAAAGAAATGCAGAAGAGCCTGTGAACTTCATTTTTCCTCACAAAGACCTGCCACTTCCCACTCAATGGACATCTCATTCTTTTCAGCTACACCAGATTGTCTTACCTCCTCTTCTATCACTGACACCCAACATCAATAGAAAGAAGGGCTCCCTCTTTAGATGTAGGATTACAGTAATTGAAGATAATGCCCAAGGTCTTGTGGCAAACAAAAGCTGAGGTCCAGGTATCAAGTTCCTAACCACCTTGTGGATGCAATGTCTTTCAATACTTGTCTGGATTCATAACTCACATCTTGTGAGCATTTAGTACTAGCTGAAGGACAACTTCAAGGTATATACAAATCCCATAAGAGTACTGCCTCAAAACCCAGAGTGACAGAATTCAGACACAGCTCCATTTCATCAAAGCTGCTGGGATTCAACAATATCCAGTTAAAAGAGATTGTTTTTCAATCATTTCCATGTCTGACACTTAGTAGATCCCAAATCCCAGTGACCAAGACAACAAAACAACACATCTTGGACCTAAAAAAAAAAAAATTCTTTCTTTATTACTCTCTGACACTAAAACATAGTTCACATCTGCTTTACCCTGTTTTTGTATTACTTTAGTTACTTTTGAATTACAGCAAACTGAGTAAGCTCTCTGCAGCACGCCTTTTTCCTTATTCTGGTACTCCACTCATCAGCAAGATAGTATGTGCAAAAAGACTCCATTTATACAACAAACTAATGGCTAAACAAGCAAAAAATTCTTCTTAAGAACCCTGAGATTCTATTTAAAAAAAAAAACAACAAAACGTTGAAGAATCCTCACTGTTTTAAAAGAAAAAAAATCCATTACTGTGTTCTTGAATCTGAAAGATGTTTTCATGGAAATTAATCAAAAACTTTCAGAAATTACTTTGAAAACTTATCATCAGTACTGTCCTCAAAAATGCTAGTCTTTCATACAAGTCTTTTCAACTTCAATTATTCCAGACCCTACTTATATTTTATACTTTGAAATCATTTACTAATTAAAAGCACTTAGAATTCTTTCTGTGGGAAAAAAATGATAGCACATTAGCATTATATACAACTTTTGGACGAGAATTAAAGAATTCCCTAACTGCTGAAGGCAAGCAATAAACACTGGCAGGAATTTGGACCATATGCCAAGATATATAATATATTGACTTAACAGCAATGATCACAGGTAACGTCTCAGACTACATAATCACCCGCGCCTCTGCTGACTTAAACCTACTACTGCTCCTCTGGTTTGCAACGACCAATTCACAGTTTCTTTCTTTAAGCCTCCTGGTTTTAGAAACTGATTGTACAGCTGTAATGCACAACTGGGACTCCTTGGCACCAAATGCTGTGTTTTGGCCCACATACTCTGACTGTGCTATAGTGAAAATGCTAAAAATGCAAAGGTGTCCTGAAAAAGAATTTTCATTAACACAGTGCTGTGAAATCTTCCCTTCTAGTGTCAAAAAGTCAATACATCTGACACTACATCTTGAGAAAACAAATATTTGCCATGAGTGTTCGTGACTGACAGATAAAACTTACACTCAAACTTCACTACATAATCATTACTTCCTTCTTCCCAAGAAGAGGTTAATCAGAGAACATGGGGTTTTTTTCCCCCACCTTCATGATCATGAAAAGGGTATAACATCATAAAAAAGTTGCTTCTTCAAAACTCCAGCATTCCAGCAAGAAGAAAGGATGAAGATGGTATTGTTATGCTGCCTAACTCCAGGAGTTTACTATTAGAAAAAAATAAAGCATCAAAGATGCTTAAAGAGACAATCGTAATAAAGAAACGGGATGATCATTCTCTATCTTCATATTCAATGTCAGAAACGTTCTGAAACAACATCAATATATTTTTTTAACTATTTAAAATGCTTTGTTTAAAGTAAGTAAACAAATTGAAGTGTTTCTTTGCACAGCACACTTCTCATTGCATGAAAGTTAAGACATCTCTTACCTTTTCCTGGGCTTTGCCTTAGTTACAGAGTTTCCCTGCCTAAGCTTCCAACTACTCTGCAAAACAGAATTATTGCCCAGAAACCTGGGCTTGACCCAAACAGTTTGGCAGAGGATTGATAACAGGAATCAAAAAACAAACACTAGGTTTCCATTCCCATCATCCTCTGCCCAGAGATTGAATCAATCCTCAAATTTAATTTACAGAAAACTAAGAATTGATGCAAGTTTTATCAGCTGGAGATCACCACATACTGAATTTCACCATCCTTACCTCTTTTTCACCTGAAAGTTCTCTGTGTTGTGGACAGGCTGAGAAGGGATAACAAAGCCACAATGCCAGTCTTGTGTCACATTACATTGCTTCAGGATTTCCAACCTTATCTGTTCCGTAAGGGCTCTTTAAGGGAGGGTTTTACCTCCATGCAGCAAGTAAGCACCACCAAAATAAGAATAAAAACTTATCTTTACAATCATTTTAACAGAAATTATACTGTATACCATGGAAAGTACTGCTACAATGCAAGTTTGTGAGGAGAAAGAGAACAAAAGAAAAAAGCCAACACAATCTGAAAATTAAGATAAGTATGCTAGCTTAGATTAACACCTCTTTTCTCCTATTGTGCCAGAGTGCGGTAGACAGGACACAAACTGAGTTGAGTTTGAAGAAAGGATTAAGGTGGCAGGCAGTAGTTAGCATTGCAGTTTTGGACATGTGCTCCACACAGATGTGAAACCACAGAAGACAATACTGAAGGCCCTTTAAATTATGTCACTGAAACCTCAAGTTAATAAAAAAATTCTGTCTTCAAGGGCTGTAACAGATGGGAACAACTTTAAAGCTGGCACATGTTCTCTTTTATGACAAGGACAACTCCAATGTTTAAACCACCACTAAACTAGAAACTCTATGCATCCACATAACTCTACCCAGAACACAGAGTTATTTAATACTACAGTTTCAGAAGCTGTTTTATGTTACAGCTTATAACATTCAGCTGTAGACTGAAAAATTATATTTAGTGTACTAAGGTAGAAAATAAATAGCTGATTAAGAAAAATGGTCCTTCACTAACAAAATTTTTAATTTTGCTTAGCAAGTTTTCCTCCATGATTTTATTATAAACCAAAAAGACTGAAGCCTAGTTTGCTTATGACAGTATAAAGATTCCTTTTCCTGAAGAATCTTCCAAGGGAAGTTTCACAACTTGGGAATTCTTTGAAAGTTCTGATGTTTTTGACTTTTACTTGAATAACCACAGTAAAACACTGACTAATACTGAGAACCATGAAAATTATCCTTCTGTGGTAAATATGAATTTGTATGTGCTATTAAAGAAGAAAGTGACTTAACAGATCAAAAGATTAAATTTCCCACAAGTCTTTGCACCCCTCCCAACTACCAACCTGCCAGCAGACAGTACATAGTGTATACCACTGAAATCTATGCTTTAGGCTAATAGACTGTTGCCATTCTGGATACTGGTTTGAACCTATCCAGCTTCTGCCTGGAAAATTCATCTACACTGTCTCCTGTCACCAGCTGGAAAAAAAAATAGCTAAGCAATGAGATAGCTACAGAATACAGTGTCAGTCCTGATCACTGCCACTGCTCTCAAAATTTCCTGATTTTCAAAACTGGGCAAAAATTTCCATATCCTTTTTTTAATCCAAAAACTCTTTATTCAAATACCAAACCAAATATTAACAACTTAAATGGCTTACTTTCCTTCTGAAATGCTGGCATAACAAACACTGGAAAACCACAGAAATGAAAAATTTTACTTACTTGAGAAAATGCAAATTATAACCAAATAAATGATAACACAGTACAATGAGCTGTGCACCTGAAATTCAATATTTATAAAGCTAGTGGATCTGTGAAAACAGAGGATTAGAATTCTCTAACATGAATATGCTTTGAGGATAAAAACAAAGTAAAGATTAATTTCTTCTCCCTCTTCACAAGGATCTAGCATATTTGCCTTCAGCATTCCAGAGCTTAGCATAGCTTTGCAGCTGTACAAATAATTTTTTTCTGTTCTCTGAACAGGCGTTCCAGATTTCTTATTTGTTCCATATTATTATGCCAGGTACCAGCAGGGATAATGATGCTCCACCCTTTGACCATGAAAGGAAGAAAGCATAATTCACTTACCTGGGAAAATAGAAAGGACAGCCAACTGTAATTAAATGCAACCAATCAGGCCTAATTAAAGGAGATGAGACCAAACTGGAGCATACTCTTTCACCATCAAGTTTAGATGAACAGCTATACAAGAAACAAATAAGGCCTACTCCTGTGAGGTTTGTCAACTAGCATTTCATCTAACACTCTTCAATATGATATGGATTAAGAAGAAAAGGACTGCTCTAAGGCATCAGCACTGTAAGTCTGTAATTCCATTTAAGTATATGATTATTAAAACACATTTATGGAAGATAAAAAGACTAAATAATCACGTAAAATCTATTGCAAACTTACGCTTTATTTTTACTTAGTTACGTCAGCACACCAGAGCCAAAACTAAAAGCTCCACTGTAAAAGGTAAAATGGTCTTTTCTGAAAAGTTGACAATTCAAACAGATGAGATGGAAAAAGCATGAGCTAAAGGAAGATAATCCCTACTTGATAGTATGAAAATGAAGCACACTCCAAGATCATGGGGAAATAAATAAATTTAACTAAAAAATGAAACTAAATTTCTTGAAGTATCTCTTCTTTGTGATGTTGTTACATTTCAGGTTTATTAGCCACATTAGGAGATAACAGCTCCTGGAGAACTGTCATAAACATGGGATACAAGTGAAAATACTCTCAATTCCTGCAGAACCACACCAAAGCAGCAATTCTCTGAAGACAGAGCTCAAAGCAAAGAGCTCCGAGTCTATATTAACCAATGTCCTTCTCCCAATATTTTATGCATTACTTCTCCAGATCTACTTACTATCTGACATTCAAATGAACAGGTAAAGTAAGTGAAGCTCAAAAAAAGTCATTTATCCCAGGATATATGTAGAGCTTCTTTAACAAAAGCATAAGTGAGCATACAAGACCACTTTCTGTAAGAACCTCAGCATCCAAAAAGCACTGTAATAAGGTTTGGCTGTATCTTGTAGCTATAAGATTAAGCCCGGTAATGCAGTTTTTATATTCACTATAGAGAGTTTTTCAGCATGCATGGCACACTGCCTGTCATTCCAGCAGAACATGCATTCTGCGTTGAAGTAGCCTAGGTACAATTCAAAGATACAGAACAACAAAAAAAAGGGCTCTTAAAGATACATGATTTTATACCTTATAATTTTATATCTTATAATTTTATATCTTATAATTTTATTATATTCATTTTCACGAGACACTGTTTTTTTCTCTCTTTATTCACTGAAATGACCTTAAATTGAAAATCAAGACAAAGTGTAAAATGTTCTTTTCTCCAATGGTGAGAATACTCTACCTAATAGATGAAGAAAGTTAGTCAGCATCACATGACACAACTCATTTTTTTCTCTCAAATTATTGCTGATAATTGTACTGCTCCAAACAGCAAGGGGTATTGAACTCTATTTCATACAAAGTGATTATTAATTGTCATATCACTTTAAAGTATCATTTGTTAACTAATGATAACTGAAAAATTGATTTTTTTCATAGCTTCTTAAAATTTAATAAAGAGCAGCCATCTTTCTCCTAGTACTTGAATGTCTATAATCAAGAACTTTTGCCAAGCTCTTATTCTTTTGCTTTGCCATCCAACAGATACAGTGGTACATTTAGAGTCATAATCATGCAACCACATTGGAAAGTCCACAGTAAAAAGTCTCTGTATAATCATAGCCATGCTGGAAAACATGGAACAGAACAGTGTCAATACTCATGTTGCTTTCTTTGCAGTTCATTTCCAGAGCCTTTTCAAACAAACACATTGCTTTCTTGCAGGATTATAATACCATGTATTAGGCAGAAGCTGGTAACATTTGGAATGGCAGAGAACTTTTGCTTATTACAAATGCCAAAATGAATGAAGAAAAAAATAATGGGCAAGTTTCTGGAAAAAGCTGTAAGGCTTTTCAATTTTTAATTTTAAAAAATCGCATACCAGAAAATGTTAATGAGCCGAGAGTCCCCTGAGTTCACTTTTACACATCCTGTGCTATTTTGATGCCTCTGCTAAAGAAAACTGAAGTGTTCTCACTCAGAACTGAACGTATTCTTTGTTCAATGTCATAGCAAAATCTGAAGTCTAAAAGTATCCTATTTGTCGTGTTACTTTACTCGCTTACTTTAAACCACTCAGAGTTACCAAACTAGAAGTAGAGAAGACAAAATGATCACAAGTCACAAAGTAAGAAAGAATTCAACAATACCTTTAACTTCTTCATAAATGCTATCATCTATTGGTTCACTGCTCACTTCTCCAACATCATCATATTCCTCTTCCTCCTCCTCAGGAATAGTATTAGATCCCGTATCTATGTAAAAATGGTTTTAAAAGTTAACATTTAGTGGAAAACAATGCCTTAGCAGAAATTTATGTAAAATGAAAACACAATTCTTCTATGACCTGCATCTTCCAGTACATTCTGCTTTTTTTTTTTCCCCCCACCATTCTTCCACCAAGGGATAAGAAAGAGTTTATATGAAGGAGCTTGTATAAGGGAGATCTTTCAAGCTAAATGAAAGCCCTTCAAGCTGATTTTCAAGCTTTTTCTGGGAGAAAAGCAAAAATCTTGAAAAAAGAGAAAATTCATATAAAAGCTGTAATACAACTGAAAAGTAGGACTTGCTACTCAAAACTTGGACATGGGGGAATACTACATGTACTAACATGACAGGTAAGTAAATGGACAGAACTACCATCACCAAGTAGTACTGGCAATAAAGGCGACTCCTCTACTGGCTGGCTTACCTTGAATTACAAATTTGACTTGCTGTACCCATTCCTCTGCTTCTTTGGGAGTGGCAGCTGTAAACTATTAAATGTTTATTAATAACTACAAGCAGTAATGACACAAACACAACTACAATTTCATTAGTAATAAAAAAGAGGGACTGTAACATTCCCGTCACTTCCTCAAGAAACCATTAGCAATTCTTTTCATGTCTTCTGGTACTTTTCTTGCAAGGATGCTTCTTATAATGTACAGCTAATTTTGACAAATTTACGTAATTGAAGGAGAGGATGATGGATTTGAAACTCTGATCAGCAGCTGGCAGCTGTGCAGAAAAAAGCTGCTTCTCTTCATCAATGTCAAAGCCAGAACTGATGAACAAAATTTGCCCTTGACAATTAGAAGACACCCATGAATTTCTTTAGACTGCTGGGTACAGTTTTCTTAAAAATGTTCTTGTCAGACTCCAACACACTACCTGACAGCTTAATTAACTGGCTTTCAACCGCAATCTCAGATATTTAAAACTTATTAAACTTACATTCCATATTGATGTCTGGCTGATAGATCTCTGAATTGCACAGCTGATATGTGCCTTTTCGTAGGTTTTCCTTGAAAAGCCGTGACCAATACAATATGTGCTTAACACTGATACATGTTTTAACTTTTTTTTTCTATTTAATTCATTTGAGAAATCACACAGACACACTGTACAATAGATATTAAAATGCTAATATTGAAATGACCAATAGATAAAGATGATAGATTTCCTTGCTCTTGACCAAAAAGATAATATTTGAACATGTACATACATACATTTAATCAGATTTTTTTTCCTAATATATGAATATACAATATAAGCAAGCAAGGGTTTCCTTTTTTCATTAAGATGTCAGTGACAGTTGTTTCACTGAAACGTTAATTCAGTAACTGGAATTGCAACAGCTTTATCAATTAAATTTCAAGTCAACATAAAAAAGTCCAACCTGATAAATGCGCTTATCTGGAGCAGAGATTTCAAAACAGCAATCTTTCTTTGCATCCTTCCGAAGGCTATTATTCATTCTGATGGTGTAGCCCTCTAAGGCAAATTCACCTTTCTGTTGTTTGTCTGTTGGAGATAAAAAACAAAGTTAGAGCTTCATTTACAACAGTGAATGTAAGTGGCTCAGCAGGTTATCGTTTATTCAAATTTTGTTTTCTATTTCATGAATTTTACAAAGAACAGGGAGGTTTTTAGCAATATGATTAAGTGATGCTTCTGCAGATAAAGCTTTATTTTAAGGGAAGATGTACCCAAAAGTACATTTTTCTGTAGGATGCCTAAGGAATTCCGCAGGGGGATGTTTGCAGATGGTGGTCTTATTTAGTAAGAAGTGCATGTTATGACACTTGTATCTAGGGAAAGCCAAGAACTGGAACTTGCAAGACACGTTTCCTATAAATCAGTGTCTCTTTCAGGTTGAGTAAACCAATGGGAAAACCTGTCTAGCTCAGAACTTGCTGAGCTCCCCCCTAAACTAACCACTTCACTCAAAAAATGAACTTCAAACTCCTTTTTAAGCAATTGGAAAAGCTGCTTTTCACATCCTCCCACCCACTCCCAGATGTGCCTCCTTTCAATATGGCAAAAATACAGAATAAATTTTGTTATAAATTCAGGTGTGTGCATCTGTGTTCATTCCAAAAGCATTTCTCTCAAAACAGCAAATGTTTAATTAGCTAATAAAAGTACTGAGCCCTACCACAGTTTATTATGTACAGCCATGTGGTTGTTTTAAAGACAATTCTACTTTTCAAAGGTTCTGGTTTATAAAAGTATCACTTACAACCGGTCTGACTTTAAATACACCGCATGTTGTGCAAGCGGCACCTGTGAATTCCTTTCGAGCCCTTCAGACCAAATTATGCATCGGATTTTAGGTGCTCTGACATATTTTGGCAAATATTAAAAACAAACCAAAAATGTAAAAGTAATTAAGTTTTGCAATTTCTGCAGATCACAGTGCAGCATTCAAGTGAAGACTGGCATCACAGTTCACATTTTGCACAGGCAAACAAAGAACAAAGTGAAGTTGCATATCAAAAATTGCCATTTAGTAGTGTGGGGGTTTTTTCACACAGAAGAGAAAAGCATTAATTAACAATAAGCAACAGACACAGCAGCAAAACTACTTTAAGTATTGCTGAATAGAACTTAGGTGCAAATTGAGCATCCATTGCTTATGCTTGTCAACAAAAGGAGAAAACTTCTACAGTGGATAAAATAGGAAAACTATAGTTTTCAACAAATTTTTATCATATTTCTGGAAATTTAATAGGAAAGAAAACCTGTTTCCGCTCCTGAGAGGGTAAAAATTGGCTAACACAGAAATGTGAACACAAACAGACATAAGGGCAGTCACCACTCAAATACTCTTGCTAGTAATCTTATATGCACATAGACACATATTCCCTGTCCTTCCACCTTTTTATGAACTCTCACCCAGGGCAAGTAAATACCCAGTAACACAATTATATGAGAAAATCTAGGGCACTATTATATTTTCACTTCTAGTCCCTTCTCCCACAGTACGTTTTATTCTGTCTTAAATAAGTACTAATAATACAGCACCAATATTTTATATTTGCTCAATCCTCCACCCTATTTCAAACAGCACACACATGCAAAATTCATGAAATCACACCAAGGCAGATATTAGGAATAATAACTTGCAATAGGTTAACTAGGTCCCTTTTAATGAAATTCATTTCTGCCTAGGAATGTTATTGTTCCCTCACTTGTGACCTCAGGGAGAAGATGAAGTGAAACACATTAATTTCTCACTCTCCCATGCTGGAGGTTTATCAAAACCCTAGAAGATAGGAGCACGCCGGCAGAATAAACAAACACCAGGTTCAAAAGGTAAAAACATTTTGTCAAGATAAAAATGAGGCAAGTATTCAAATTTACTCTCTTGGATTATTTCTGAGACTGCTTCTCTGTGACATGGATGATCCCTTTTATGGTAATACACTTTTACAGAGCTAATCTTGAATGATCTCTGCACTGGTACTCGTTCTTTCAAAGAGCATTGCAGTTAAACCACAAAGATGGTGTACTTTGGAAGGGGATGGTGCACAGCATCCATATCCCACTTGACTATTTTTCTATTTTACTGTTTTTGTCTTATCTCTCTGAATATACTATTTCAGTGCTAATGAAAATTACCTGCATGCACCACCAAATATATATATATATATATGTATAAATCCTTCACTATTGTATTCTTTCAGTGACCATTATAGCAATAAACTAGACTTAGCATTGCTACTTTTACTTCCAATTCTCTTAGCAGTAACCTCTGATTAAAGTCCAGTGTGGCATCATGCATATACCTCAAATGTTGAACATGAGGAAATTCTAAGACAATGAGGTACTTCACAGCCCTAACTCAGAACCCGTTAAATTTGAGAGAATTCACACTCCCTGTGGCACTCATACTCCCTGTGGCAGCGAGCCAGAGATAAGACCTAGTATGTCCTGAGAAATGGCTCTACAATTACAGAACGGCAGAACACAGGTCAGCTATAGCTCAGCTGCCTGCTCTGACGGTAACAAACAATGGAGGTCCACAAATCCCATTTGCTCTTGCAGAACACACCTTTGCTGTTAGGACCGGAGACCAGCCCCATCACCTGATCCCCACGGAGCAAACCATGACCCACAGTAGCTGCTTGGCCAGGCAGAGTAGTCAGGTGCAGGCTTGAAGGCAGAGCCATCCTGGGATCATCAGACTCAACAATCACCTCGACTTCACTATCGGCACAGGCTTGCAGCTAAATGAGTTTGGACAGACCTGGGCTTTTGGTTTCAAGATGCCCTGTGAAGTTAGGGCCACAGCGACTCCAGTGAACTTTCATATCCAGAGTTAAATTGTTTATATCAGAAATATTTTCTGGAGACTGTGCTTTAGGGACAATTAAACAGTTTCTGGTATTTAAAAGCTTTGAAGACGTAAAGATTTTACTTGGGGACTTAAAATTAGATATTGTTAGTTTTTCTAGCAGGAATCTTAACAGTAGCTTCAAGCAGCACATTTACATTACAGATATTTAAGTTTCACTTTGAACCTCCAAACCAGAGCCAGAGTTTTGCTTAGGCAGGAATAAAACAGCATATTTAGGAAGAACTAGGGACACATATGCTGATGGAACACACTTCTCTGAGGTAACATTTTTGCTGTCTATTATTTTCTCAAGATAGAGCTTTTCAATTCAACAACAGAAAACCCTTAAATTGCCCCGAAAAACAAAAAACAGAAATGCAAAAAGGGTAATACTAGTCTTGTAAAACAAAAAGGATTGTGAACATCATCAAGCATAAGTTGTTCCACAATGAAGCCAAATCTCGTTTCAGCATAAGCTGTCCTTTGCTCTCATCTGCTCATCCTCCTCTCTCCCCTACTTCCTATGTCAGGCACATAACAGAAAAATAAATCTGGGTCTGTGTAGATCATTTTGCAATAGGAATTTAAAATCATAAGGAAGTAGTATAGCACAGGGGAGTATCAGGCACTAAGTATTTAAAAAAAAAAGAACAAAGCTAGTATACAGATATTTGAGAGAAACAAGTATGGGGGGGCTGTATTTAAAATAGAGAAAATTCAGATCTGAGTAAAATTTGAAAGCCTTTAAACATTTCTCTTACATAGAAACTTCATTCATCCTACAAAGAGTTAAATGTTGCTAACAGAAACAGGGCCAATATTATATTGGGTAAAGAGAGTCTCGAGGGAAGCAGAGAAAAAGCGTTTTGAAGTAACCTTGCGTAACTAAGTCCATGGGAACATTTAAAACAAAGAAGGGTAAACCTTCAATGAGGTCTTGAAATCACTGGGTTGTAAATTTGAGGCCTAAGGCGATGTGCTCATATTATTAGCACATGTAAAAAGAATTAGTGCACTCTGAAGAACAGAGAGGACTCGGATGGTAGAAAGAAGTTACAGAGAAAGACATAAGAAACAAAGGCAAACAGAAAGATTTCAGAGAGTGATAAAGTATTTATAGATACTATTAGAATCTATAATTTAACTCTCTTCATCTTGAAATTAGGAGCCTGTAAAATTTTACAGTTTACATGGCTTCATGCTAAATGCAGTTTCACATACTTTTCCATGTGCAGGATGTCTGCTATCTAAAAATAGTTTACTGTAAGTATCTCCAAAATGGTAATTCCTTTTCCAGCTTTTGGAACAGTCTTTTCCAAATGCATGCATAAAAGTTCTTCCTTTTTAGACAGCAGATCTGAAATGTCATCAACTTTTTTCTTCTTCTTCTTCTTTCCTTTAATCTAGTCCTCTGAGAAATTGAAATTGTAAAATAATTAAGAAATTGAAGCAGTGATTTAGGGTACTGAATTGTTTATATTCAGTTTGCTTGTACCCAGTAGTTATTTTTTAAATAACACATTATTAAAAGCAAGTGTGTCTCTTGAGGTCTGAATTTAACATTCTCAGAGCAGAAGATCCAGTACACACTAGATAGATGCCTTTGATTGCCATCACACTGCTACAACAAAGTCCTGTTGAGCATGCATAATTCCCTTTTCTGCCCAAACAGAAACAGTTCACCACTGGCCTGGTCACCACCATCTTATCATTCAGAGAAATCCAAAATTGTCAAGTCCATGTTAAAACTAAAGAAATCGGAAAAAAAAAAAATAAACTCAGACTTTTCTAAAAGCCTCTGAATTATACCCCTCTTTAATATCATATTACTGGCGGGCAGGCAGATACCATTTTCAAGTTATAAAAATGAAAATAAATTTTTAGTGCCCATTAGCAGGGGAAAAATTACCATAATGTTATCAATTACTGTCTTGCTAAACATTTAGCTGATCCCTCCAGTTTGCTGAGACAGAAGGGCATATAACATTGTGGCCTAGTGAGAAAGAAGTAATGAAGCCATTAATTCAATCATTTATAAAGCAACAAATTAACTTTCCTTCTTCACATGCACTTTGAGGTCTGAAAGGTTATCCATACCATCTCGGTGTCTGAGGACACGGGAACAGCCAGAGATCATATAGAAAAATGATAGGAAACCAGGGTACTCAATTCAGGGTGCAACTGCATGGAAGAAAAGAAAAGAGAGGACTATAAAAGATTTATGTAAGGAAAAACTATGAAAAGGAGGACCAGGCAAGCTTCTCAAAATCCCACCCAGCTCTGACATTTGAACACACTCCTCTGCAATGTTGTGGGCCACAGGCTGGCAACTGATACCACCGCACAGGTATAAATACACTCGTGCTTCCCACAGTACCCATTTCTGACACGTGATTAGCTCAAACCTTTAAGCCTTGTTTCTCCATCTACTCCATTTATCAGTGATCAAGGGAAAAAACGTAGGTGATTCACTTAGATCTGTCTATATTGCAGGGATAAACTACATTGTTTCACTACGCAATGCTACACCAAATGTAGGAGAAAACAGAAGAGAAAACAGGGAAAAAAGACACCAGCCTGTAGGCATAACAACTGTGGAAGGGATGCTTGTAGTCTTTTAGGTGACCACATACACATACACAAACACACAGCCATTTACTGTATTTCACAGGCTTTATCTTGCACTATATACTTCTGGACTAGGCCTCACATTTTTCATCATTCAGCTTGGAGTAAATGATTCTGAAACTCTTCCTTACATATTTGTGAGCTTTATACACTTCCACCCTACTTGCTTTCCCAATGCAAAAAGGAGAAATCTAGAAGAATTAAAACTGTTTTGGAAACAACAAATCTATACAAATAATAAAAAGGCATCCTATAGCCTCATGTTTACCACTGTTACATTTCCACTGATACTTAAGCTTGAAAATCAAACTATGGCCATAAAAGACACATCACAGCAGACAAAAAATAGCTTTCACAGATTATTTACCAATGTGTCTGGTTTTAAAAACAGACACAATCCAAAACAAGCCAAGATGGACATGGAAATCTCTGCTGCCTCTCAGCAACACATCCCCCAACACACAGGCACTAGCAGCCCATTACCCATTTAAAGTGATGCAGGCAGCAGGACTGAGGATGTATGGAATCCTCGACACTTTGAAACCAAGTTCACAATTTGCACAAAGCCACCCAAACACACGCTTCAGCGCTGTTCTACAGTTGGTCAGAACACACATTGAATTTCTACACGGTCCAAGTTATCTGGTACAGCATCAAGGGTCACAGTAAGAGAAGACCCCAGCACAACACCATACTACAGCAGATACCACTGCTGGCCACAATTGTGGGAGTGAAAACAGTTCCAGTGAGTAAATGCCAGACCTGCTCAGGACTGCCTCATCACACACCTCATCCATGCTGACAATCTGCAGCTGAACAGCGTGATAAACTGCAGCACAGACGCTCACAACCATCAGGATGACAGCTCACTTTTAACAGCGTACTGGTCTGCCATGGCTGGTGTCCTGTTTCTGCACAATGATGGTGAGTTGCTTCTGCACCGGAACAGGCACTTTTATATACAATGGCATCACAGGCCTGAAGAAAGTACTTCTGACCAGTCTAGGAAAACACTTTTTTTTATTCAAAGGCAAGTTCAGGAGTGACTTAGTAATCCCATATCACAAGATTAAGTCACTACACCATGCTTAACTAGTTTTAGCGCACTACAAGCACCAATCCAATGGAGATTGGGCAGAAATCCATGCATCTGACTTGTTTGCTTCCTCCATGAATGGAGTGCAACCATGCCATGCTCTCTGTAACTATGTGAAAGGAGGCTGTAATGAGGCGGGGGGCAGTCTCTTCTTCCAAGTAACAAGCGATAGGACAAGAAGAAATAGCCTCAAGTTGTACCAGGGAAGGTTTAGATTGGATATTAGGAATTTTTTTTTTTCACTGAAAGGGTTGTCAAGTATTGGAACAGGCTGCACAGGGAAGTGGTGGAGTCACCATACCTGGAGGTATTTACTAGACATGTAAATGTGGCACTTAGGACAGGCTTTAGTGGTAGGCTTGGAAGTGCTGTGTTAACGGTTGAACCCAATGATCTTAGAGGTCTTTTCCAACCTAAATGATTCTATGATTCAGTACACTTCCAATGGACTATGTGCCTCTCATTAGGTTATGGTTAGGAGGACCTTCCCCAAACAATCTGAAGCCTACAAAAGCTGTAAATGCCTTAGTCAAAAAAAACCATCTATAGATTCATAAACAAAAGAGATCCCACAAAATATCACAGCCAATTCCTAACATGACACCAACATTCTGAGTGCTAGGGAACATATTTCCGTGTATCTTAACTTTCAACACAGGTATTAAAAATTGCAACACAGACTTGATAATCGGGTTGTTGCAAAAGAAGAAACAAACAAAAAAAAAGGACGAAGACCACGTGGGCAACATGCCTGCCTTAATACAAAGACCACATGCTAGAAAGCATAAATAATCATTAGCATAGCCACAAGGAAAAGAATGCAAAAAGAAAAATCAAACCTTTTTTTTCTAAAAAAATAGCAGACAAAAATTCAAAGATTTTATAATCAAGAACAATCTTTATGAAGTAGCAGTACATTCCTAAAAAAAAATTGCCATTTTTAAAGTACTAGGCAACGTATAACTATATATATATATATACATATATAAGTAAACAGCACATGATCATTTTCCAGAGAAAGAAATCAATCAGTACTGACAAATCAGTATTATGCCACATCTCAAAATTTTTGAATAAAGATTGTTCATGTTTGTGAAGCTTGATCAACCTGTAAATCCCAAGGAAAGAGTACAGAAGAAAAGGGAGCATTTAGCAGATATACTAGCAAAATTCTGAAAACATGACATGATGGGAAACTAGCAAAATGAAAACTGGACTTAAAATTAGGCTCTTTATTTCTTGTTTTTAAAGAGAGGATGAGCTTAAATGAGTCAGTATACCAAGGAATGAAACAAACCGGAGCAAATTATATTAGTCTTTGAATAAAAAGACCACACACAATAACTACCTGCAGTAATCTCAAAAATAAAAAGACAAACATAAATAGAAAAAAAAAAAAACCAAAACAAAAAAAACCAACAACACTTCAATGGAAAGTTTGCCCTGGAATTTTTTTCTTTTTGCGGGGGTGGTCGGGGGGAAGACATTACTGTACTTTTAAAATTTACTCAGATATACTTATGTATGATTTAGTTTACCCTTAAATACCAAATGTACACGGCACACCGTTTAAATATGCTTTATGTGACTGTCAATTTTAAAAATTCAGAGTAATATCACAACATTTATGTGAGATTCTTTCCAGACTGGCCATTTAAAGTTAAAAGTCACCTTCAGAAGTTTGCTTTAGTTTCCATGGCTGGCTTTGGTTAAATACATTACTTAATTTCTAGCTTTTCCAGAACGTAAACTATTTAAAAAGAAACAAACAACTCCGCTATGCAGCTTTTAGATCAATATTTTCCTGGATAGAATCATCTCTAAGGAACTCGGAAGGTATAATTACTATAGGATGTTTTCAAATTAATGTCCTATTTGGAGAGAAACAACATTTTCTATCTAATAAAACACTTGAGTACCAGCATACTATCAAACCAAACAACCAGCTGTTATTGGCAAACAAAGGAGTTTTACAAGAAACTTAAATTTTTTTTTCGTCAGTCTCCCTGACTTAGAAAACATGTATACCACTTACAGGTTCTGAGGAATATTCACACATTTTAAAAATTCACAGCACTGTCCAAGAATAGTTTAAAAGAAATGAACTTTCTTTTAAAAGTTTTATTCCATTTCTTAAAATTACCTTTGATTCACCGTTTCCAACTCCACTAAAATTTTCATATTCTTTCGTGCATTAAAACACCATTTCTATAATAATTGTCCTAAGTACCTTTGTCGCTTCCATAGTAATAGAAGACCGTCTTGCTGATAGCACACCAACGCTTCTGCCATTCAAAGCCAAGAAAACTGTGGTCTGAAATTAATACAGTATGTGTTACATCAGTTTATGCCAGTATTGAACAAAAATGTGTTACTTCTTTTCAAGGGTGAGGTAAGAGGGAGGAGGAGCCAGGAAAAGACACTAAGGAAAGGAAACTAAGGAAATGCATGGCGCTGAGAAGGAAATTAGAAATAAAAATTGGTGGTAAGAAAACAAATAGGGATTTGAAATCATATAAAGAGGGAAGTCATGTGTAACATTAAATATAAGGAAATAATGAACAACTTCCTAAATATTTCCTAGAGTTATCGCAGCATTAAGTGGGTATTAAAGTGACAATATAAGATTTATTGAATCAAGGTAAATATTGATGGAAGCAAAGCTGAGATCAATATTTGCCCTCTTGAAGGAAAATAAATCTTGATGCTCACTGAAACATGAAGTCAACATATGGTACTTGTACATACATTCCTAATGTTTTCTTAAAAAATATCTGAAAGTCTCTGAATTATGGCTGACTGCACTTCCACAGCATGATTTTGTTAGTCAATAAAGAAATTGGATTTTCTTTCAATACTATAGGAGCACATATGTGCTATGCTTCTTTTGCATAGTAATGTTTCAACATTTCAGCCTCTACTAATTTTATTTATCACTCCTGTATAAAGTTGTTCATGTGTACAACATCAAATATAGACATACAGACTTCCCAGACATGAAATATGCACTAGCTTTCACAAAGATAGCTAGACTTACCTTTTCTACGTTTTTCCAGGTATCCAGCCTTCAGAACAAACTGAAGATCCTGAGCTGCAACAGGAGGAAACTGATCCCCTGCAAGAAAAACAAATTTTGTAAAGCACCACTTTTCAAGAAAACAGCTAAAGGAGCATTAATAAAATTATGGATGTTACACTCTCAATATGCAGGAGCTACTGAAAAAAAAAAAAGTAATACTAGTAACTATTACGCCAGCTTATTTTAAGTAAATGAAACATCTACCTATCAATGTCAGAGCTGTTGCTGTTGTCCTCACCACTTGAGTAAGAAAAAACATAGCTGCATAATAGGCCCTGCAAGTCTCAGAAGGAAAAATATGTAATTAAACAAAATACAGCAACTGTTTCAAACATAGTCTGTAAAGCAAATTGGATAATGAAAGCACTAGGTTTTCAAATGTGCAAACAAAATCAAGAATTACAACTGAACACAATTAAATCAGAAATGTGGTTTTCAATACCAGCTTCACACAAAAATATCTTGAAACAACACACAAGGTGAAGACCCTCTATTACACATCTACAAGAAAAGAAGCCAGATGAAGTGACAATAAAAGGTGCTGCCTGTTGCTGACAGACACGGCCTCATTTACAATATGACCCAAAACTACCGCCTGTAGGATCTGTAAGGTGATAATGGATAAACCAAAGACATTGTACAGAGGTCTACAAAACTGCTGACCTACAGACACTAATTTTAGCACATTGTACAACATGTCTTCATCTGCAAAATGTGGAGTATAGCTCACTGTATTTTTTCCTTTTTCTCAACTGCTAATTCATGGACGTGTAAGACTGACCAGTCAGCCCTGCCTCATCTTAAAATGCAACTTTAAATGTTAAAAGTTGTGTCTTCTATCTTACAACCTTTTCCTCCTAAAACAACAGAATGATGATTTAAACAGAACTCCTAGAAATAAGAGCAAGAATATGTTAGATGTGTCTAACATTTAATATGAATATAAATATCATACTGCTTACCCCAAGCAAAAAAGCAGAACAAAAGGAACTCCTGTGCTGCTGGGTTTTTTAAGTGCATGTAAGCAAAACAGTGAAGTTCCTACTAAGTATTATCATCAAATATTCATAAGAGTCACTGTAGGTAGGTGGCAAGTTTACAAGGCAGCAATTATTCATCAGAATATATGTAATCTCATTATGTTCTATCAATATAAACATACAGGAAAAGACTGATATTAGCAGATAAATTCGGTGCTAAAAACAGAACTTTAAATTATGTAGTTTGGGTGAAAGATCAATCGTCTGACCTTGAACCAAGCACTGTCTCTGGAAGGTGATGTCGATTTCCTGGTTTTTTAGGTTGTTCCTTAGAATAGATTTTTTTTTTAATTCAGTGTTCACAAATTAGTTGCTTTATGGTAGCCTTATTTAAATACAGTTGTGACAGGAAAAAGACAAGAAAGAGACAGGAACATGCAGAGAATGCTATTTTTTAAAGCATGAAAATACTCAAAATGAGAAGACATTCCTTAAATTATACAGCCGGCTCTTTTGATTGCAAAATATTCTGTTGGATACCAAAACACAGTAGATAGAATTTTACTTACATTGATATTTCCACTTTATTCTTTAATTAATACTACTTTTTAAAGATTAGGAGTACACTAATTTCTATTTTAGCTTCTATGGAATTCTGACTATTGTGTTAATAATACAAGAGCACAATGAACATGCATTTTAAAGTGATGCAGCTGTCCTCCCTTCGCAAGGCAATACGCAATCATAGCCGAACAGTAAATGGGAATTTAACACTAAGACACTTGCTGGCTGGTATGTGGTATGTTTAACAGTTACTTTAAAAGGTGATGTAATGATGGTATTATGAGTGGGGGAGGTGAACAGTTTTACAAATCTGCATCGTGTGCTGCTTTACATTGGTCATTGGGAGGCATCAGTGTGCAACACTTACAACTCCACCTCATCCAGTAGGGCTCATCTTAGAACAGCCCAACCTCACAGATGAGGAAGACATAAAACCTAAGTAAACAAACAAACAAAAGCAGCTCGCTCTTAAATTTTACAATTTAAGAATTTAAACTGCCATTTAGATCTAACTTTACCCAGTATTGTTTGTATCTCGGTTTTGGTAAGGAAGCTCAGTCAGTCATCATTTAGTGAACAGTCAAATCATTTGGGACAACACAGTCCCAGAGAAGCACATACTTTGGGGACTCCTTCCTGTTGTTATTCTGTCGTCTGAACTTCATAAAATCAAAATTCTACTCTCAATTTTGCTACTTTTGCTGAGAGAAGTCAGGGTAAGTTTCGTGATGGTATTTTCTGCAACTACATTTATTTTGCACAGGGCACTGAAATCTTGTGAGGAAAAGAACATGCATGAAAAAAGGCAGTGTTTCACTGTCTGGTGCCACTGCAGAAAGAAGTCCTCCTCCCACCTTTAACCTGTAGAGAAGCCAGTTTCTTTCTCTATTCCTCAAAGCAACTGAGGCAGTAACTCCAAAAAACAAACTGCAGCTGGTCAGCCCCACTGCCACTCACAATCTGCAAGTAGCTGAAGAAGAAACAGATCATATGCATGTTATTATCCTTCTGTCAGAGAAGGCTGGGAACCAAAAAATATGATGGAACTTTAGTCAAAGGGCAGGAGAAACAGACCCAATTGTAATATCCCAAGACACATACAGCTGTACAAGAAAGAAAAAGCATAAATCTGTTTAAATTCCTTCTTTCATTGCCCTGTACCTTCAGAAAGAAAGGGGAAGGAGAATAAGTAGTATGAAAACCATAAAGGAAAGAGAAAGAACCACCTCCTCCCAGACTCTCATGAACCACAGGTGTTGTGCATATGTGGCAGGAAGAAGGCACAAACACGGATATACCCTTGCCCCAGTACTACAACAAAAACAAGAGAAGAAAGAGGACAGAGCGACATCTTCCTTACAGTTACTGCCTAGATTCTGCATGGAAGACTTCTAAGTTGTGTTATCAATCTTTCTTCCATTTTTCATTCCTTTTCTGTCTTGTCCACATCTCAAACAGGATTTAGAGTGAACTGCAACTGCTAGATGTGGGAACTCCCAGCAGAAAGTGTGGAATTTACGTAGTAAGTTAGTTGTTGCAGTTGCTTTCAATCAGAATATTGCTTCCCCATTCGTTTGAAATATATCAGGCTTGACACAAATCTCATAAAAACAGTATCACTAAAGCAGTGCTTCGTTATAGTAAAGCAGCATTTGTTCACATTACACCAGCAGCTGAGATCAGACGTTCATTAACTGGCTGCAGCATGGACTTTGAGTAAGACAGCTCCTGCTATAAAGAATCTAAGACAGAGAAATACTGCTAAGAAAGAAGGCATTACTACTCATTTTAAGTAAAGAACCATAAAGCAAATTAAGAAACATGCTGCAAATCACATACTCCTTTACAGTTCAGAATTTCCCACGCTACAGTCCCATGCACGCCCTGGGATGTCTTCATGATAAGAATTTTCCCCTTCCCTCATGGATGCAGGTGAAATGGCCTGAATTCCAGTTATCTGTAATTTCACTGGAGATTATCCACTGTAAGAAATTAAATGTAGAGATGCAGATAGCACCTACTGGTGCTACCTTTCTTGGGTGTCTCAATGTCTGTTGATGAGGAACTTATGACCAAGATCACTACAAGATCAGAGCAAAAGTTCTCTCCCAAAATGAGACCAGCAGGGATCACCATGCCTTCCTACCCCTCTATGGTCTGTTTCTAGATATGATGAAAGGATTTAGAAATAAAGACGTTAAAAGGACCGTAATCTTCCCTGATTTCTGCTTTGGTACACTGTATTTTAAGCCAGTTTTAAACACCAAAGAGAAAAGTGGAATTGTAAGAAATGCTCTGTGGCTTGCAGCTGTGTGGGTTTATACACAGAGAAAGGCACAATGATTGCTTTTGTTTACTCTTCCAGACCTAATTTCTGCCATGTCATTGTCGTGACAGTGGTTGGCAAGCACAGAGTTGAGGATATAAAAAGGTCTCATTTCCATTCTTGAGTTTCTACCTCACAAATAATGTCTTGAACCTTATTCTTTTAATGTGAAGACCAGTTCAAAACTATCCAATATTTAGGGAGATGATTATCTTGCATACCCAATACATGGTATAAAATAGGGGAGGTCCATCTGCTTAACGTTACAGGTTTTCCTTCATTCTTGACCACCCACTCACAGAAGGATCTCCCACAGTAATTTCTCTTCCTATCCTGGTGGGAATTACTCCAGTGTACTCCCAAAATAAAATCTGCAACTTATGCTCCACACACATATTTTCAGACTGATGTGTACAAAAGCCATCTAAGACCAGATCCAAATATTTATGAGGTCTAAACCTTCATCTTAGAGAAAAGTAAATTATATGTATAATGCACTGGGGTCTTCCTCTTGGTTCTAGGCACTCATGTGCCAAGCGAGCAGCTGGCAGTTAATATAATACTATTGCTGCCAGGCTAAAAATTCCTCCAGTGAAAAGAAAGTGAAAAGCTCTCACTCAAGCATAAAGCCAGCTTTACCAGTCATGCTTTGACTTCAGAAAAACATTAATGTTATTAACATAGGTGTATTAATGTACAGGTTCCACTGCACAACTCCCACAAACACAGAATAACATGTGATTCAGAAAGATCTCAAAACTATGGCTTCTGGCTTGACTACAATTTTTGCAGCTTGGTAATCAAACAGGCTAAAGCCTGAATGATGTAATTTTTCACCTTACTGCAACAGCGAATTTGGTCCATTACATAAAAACAAGTTTCATCAGTGTCACTTCACAGCATGAAATTCAGTCATTGTGCCTGGAATTTTGATTTTTGGAGGACCTAAAGATGTAAAAATTTCATCCTGTATACAACATAAATAAAACAAAACCAGGATTTATTATTCTGCACTGTTTACCAATAGGATTTTTTTTCACTTCTGCAATGTGGGCTAAGGGATACATAAAACAAGAAATAATTAGAGGTCAATGTGTTCTAAAGAGGTGCTTAGCATACTTATGGGAAGTTAAACAGGCGAAGTGGAGATAAGTGTAATTCACTAACAGCTAAGTGGCTGATTACAGCTTGCTTTCCTAGTAGAGGACCAGAGGTTTAACCATTGTAATGGTAAAGTCGTCTTGCTCAAATAAGAGTAATTCACTGTTCTTGATTCCTTGTAAAAGAAAACTGACAGGGAAAAAAATACATTAGTTTGATTATACAGAGAAAACAGAGATTTCTATTTCTTTATCCTCTTCTAGCTTAAAAAAAAAAAAAAAATCATAATTAATAATACAATTATTAAAAAAAAAAAAATTTGGCTTCCTTTTTATTGCATTGAAGTGTCATCTTAGTGTCATCTGAGAACTTACTGAGCACTCGACCCCCTCATCCAAATCATTGATAAAGATATTAGACAGAACTGGTCCCAGTACCAACACAACAAGGCGTAACTCCATTCACCACCACTCTCTGAGCCCAGCCAGCCAGCCAGTTTTTTAGCCAGTGAAGAGTTCACTGGTACAAGCTATAGGCTGCCAGCTGCTCCATAATGTGCACGAGACAGTATCAAAGGCATTACTGAAGTCTAAGGAGAAAACATCCACAGCCTTTCCCTCATTCCCTAGGTGGGTACCTGGTCATAAAAGGAGATGAAGTTGGTCAAGCAGGACCTGCCTTTCCCAGACTCCTGCTAGCTGGGCCTGATCCCCTGGTTGTCCTGTATGTGCTGCATGATGGCACTCAAGATGATCTGTTCCATAACTTTCTTCAGCACTGAGGTCAGGCTGACAGCCCTGTAGTTCTCTGGATCCTCCTTCCAGCCCTTCTTGTGAATGTGTGTCACATCAGCCAACCTTCAGTCACCTCATCAGTCAACCTTCACTCCCCAGTGTGCCAGGACTGATGAAAAATGATGGAGTGACTTGGAGAGCTCTTCCGACAGCTCTGTCCGTACCCTTGGATGAATTCATCCAACCCCATATATTTGTGAATGTCTAAGTGGCACAGTAGGTCACTAACTACTTCCTCCTGGATTTCAAGGGTCTCTTCTGCTCCCTGTCCCTGTCTACCAGCTCAGAGGGCTGGTTGCCCTGAGGATATTTGGCCTTTCTGTTGAAGACTGAAGCAAAGAAGGCATAAAGTACCTCAGCCTTTTCCTCATCCTTGGTAACAATTTTCCACCTCTAAACCTAATAAAGGATGGAGATTCTCCTTGGCCTTCTTTTCGTTGTTAACATATTTATAAAAACACATTTTATTATCTGTCACAGTGGTGGACAAATTAGGTTTTTGCCTTTCTAATTTTCTCTCTACATGACCTAACAACATACTCGTAGTCAGGTCACAAGTTGCCTGCCTCTTTCTTCAAAGGTCATAAACTCTTTTTCCCCGAGAGTTCCAGCAAAAGGTCCCTGTTCAGCCAGGCTGGTCTTCTCCCCACCAGCTCGTCTTTCGGCACATAGAGACAGACTGCTCCTGCAGGAAATGCAGAAAATAGGTAGTTTTGTCCTTGAGCACAGGGCTCTTATGCTATCTCTCAGTCTGCAATTCGAAATTGGCAGAGATATTCTGAAAATATTTGTGTTAAAGTTGAGCAAAGAAAGAGCAATGTCTCTAGCAACACAAAAAAGTTATTTTATCTTCTTTTCCTCCCTCCTACCCCCCTTCCCACACACTTCTTCCAAAATTCTTCATAGCTCTCCATTTTATTTTGATCTGGAAATACAGCATTTACCCATTTTTAATAGCTACTACAGAAGGATTCAATTATCTTTGAATCTGTACATAGCAATACACTGGAGTCACATCTGTTGCACAAGCACTGTGAATCTAGGCTAAAGAGGAGGTGGTTTATTTTCATATGCATATCTTTTCCCTATACTTTTTTTTTAATTAAAGAGAAGATTAATGTATACTGAATTGGAAAAAAAAATCCCATTTCTTAGTCTTCTGATTAAAGAAGAGTTATCAGTATGAAGATCACATAGAATCTCATTAGTTTCCTTAACTGTCTTGAACACTCTCAGAAAGACTACTTCAGCATTTTGCAAGTGTAGAAGCCTGGTAGCTCTGAATTAGTTTAACAGGCAAGAATCAGAAGATAAATGTTAAAGAAAACACATTTCATTCCTGGAATAAATGTAATGAAAATACTTAGCTTTTGAAACACTGGTTCAGAAGAAGTCAGTATTCTGGTCTTCAAAGTGCTTGTTCCAAAGGCTGCCGAGTCTATGAAGTTTTGCTCTGGAGCCATCCCTAGCATTACCCATTGTGGTCTCTAACAGTTTACTATAATTTTCACAGAAAAACTTGCCTTAAGAAGAGCCAGCAGTGTACTTAAAATAAAGAATAAAGATTCTTAATCTTTAGTAAAGAATACTTCAAGCACTGTCATCTGTTTCTAGTTTTAATTCTTTCTAATTTGGGATATGAAGTTTGGGTTACAAACACTAATACCACCTCCTCAGAGGCTTAAATAGTGAGTATTTCTTCTGGATAGTCCCTTAGAAGAGCAGTGCTATAAGCCTTTCTCTTCCCTTCCTTCCTGTAAGCAGAGGAGAAGGCAGTGGGCCAGCAGCATAAAAATCACTGCAATGGATTCTTTACAGAAACGAAATCTGGTTCTTGAAGTAGTTAGCATGAGATCTCTTTTAGTCATTTAGCCCCTAAACTGTGTATTTAGTTATTTTAAATTTTAAAAATCCTACATTTATGACTTTTCAATCCTCATCTGTTTTCTAAGCAAAGTTTCTTTAGTAGTTGTAGCATTTTATTTGACAACGAAATTTTCTTTCTCCTTTTAACAAATTACAGGAGTCAGCCAGTTAAGACTACATTCATTAGGATCCACAGCCAAATGGAATTATCGTGGATCACATATTCCTCATCCAAAATATGAATTTATAAACTAATATTGTCCTGGATCTGTGCATTCTTTTGATGTTTTTCAAATTGTTTCTGAAACACCCACTGTTACATTTTGCATAGCATCTTAATGTACAGAGGAGTTAATGGCTTTCACCCCTTGATCCAGCTTTAACTTTTACATAGGTATTTATTAAAATTTCACAAATTACACCCATGGCACATGGGAGGGGATGTGAGGGGAAATTTTTAAAAGTGATGTTTTCTGCTGTGAGCAGGCATTATCCTACAGTGTTAGAAAAGGGGCCACTGAACACTTCACCAAAGCAGCCTTCCCAGTTTTACTGTTTCTCAAAGATTCTGAGGCAAGAAGAAAGAAAGATACGGCAGCAAAGAAAAGGTCTCTCGTACAAGGTCTCCCACTCACACCACTGCAATGCAAGGCATACAAAAATGTTGTAAGGCATGCAAAAGTCTTGTTTAAAGAATCACTAAGGTTTACTCAATCATTTCAGCACAAGACCAGTTTCAGTCATCCAGAGGGCCACATTAAAGCGACCAGAAAAGTGCATCAGTGGTAGAGACTGGCAGTCCAAATTCTGCCAGTGCAACAGCTTCAAACTTTGTTATGAGAAATAAAGTAGGCAAGAAAAGACAAAGACAAAAACAATGCCCCTGCTTCGCAGACAGAACCAAGTCAAAACAGACCATCATGGATCAATTAGAGGCACTGGGAATTCTCACGAAATTATGCAGGCAAGCTGAAATTTCCCAGCGTTGTCTCACAGACAAGCACACACATCCAATTTTGATTAGAAACCCTAAGTAAAGACTCAGAATGTCTACATGATAGCTTGAACCACAGAAGGTGCTGTTAGCTAATCACAGAAAATTAAAAGGCCAGGAATAAAGAGTCTACAGCTGGAGTACGACCAGCATGATGTCAAATAGCATATGGATAGCATCTTTAGCCATATCATGATTCCTGTATTCCCAGATGGCTAACAGGAAGAAAGTCCTATAGGTTTATCAAACATCAAGTTAAAAGCTATCATTTAATACCTTCAGGTGAAAAATACAATTTTCAGCTTAACATCTGAAACACCTGGGAAAAGTAATACTACAATTTTTACTACTGTTTTTAAATAGCCACCTGGTACACTTAAGAATCCCTCAGAAATACCCACATATCACAGCACCTTAAGGAAAACTTGAGGTAATCAGAACTAGAAGTTCCCTGTTACTTTTCTTATTTTGTCATAATGTTTTTAATTAGTACTTTTGAAGGGTCTAAAATTCCATCTTCGGGGAACTGGCCCTTTTATTTCAGTAAATAAGTTTACACTGAGACCAAGCAATGACAACTATTTAGCTGACAATAAGAATGATTTAATATGTTTTGGCAGAAAAACTGCCAAATGTCATTTATTGCAAAGCTAAACAACGAACTTTTCAATTATATTTCAAAATTAGTAGTACATGTTCTTTTACTCTCAATGTCCTAGTAATCCAAGTATTTATTACTCAACAGTATTTTGACAGATCTTGTAGAGCTCACTGCAGAGTGAACTCTGTGAACTCTTACCCAAATTTTGGCAACACCACGCAAGTTAGATTTTCCACAAATCACACATTCATTAAACAAAAAGCATATAAATTTTCTTCCTCTTAATTCTATAATTTCCCAATTTTTTTGCCCTGTCTCTTCTCCTGAGTAAGTTCCAGTGGGCATACATACTTTTCTAAATTGTTCTGTTCCTAGAAGCTAGTTTAAGCCTCCTTTAAAAAGTCTTAAGGGAAAAAAAAAGAGAAAGAAAAAGAAGGAAAAAAACAAAACAGTACAGTTTGAGAAGTGTCAAATTTAGCTAAAGAGAAAAATCTTCCAATGTGAATTTCAGTCTGTGAGAGGGATATTTTAGCAGGGAAACCTTTAACTAGTGCTCTGATCAGAAGCATAACACACCATAAATACAATAAGCAATACCCAAGAAATCCTGGGAAACAAGGAAATTCTCAGACTGCCATGAAAAACCAACAAAAACCTCTATGTAAATTGCATGAGGTTTTATATATGGAAGTCACTCATGCCAACTGGCAGCCCTCTTGGATTAGCTGTGTAGTCTGCAAAGTTCCAACTGTTCTGAATCTCGGCCAAAGGCTTGGCCAGCTAAACTTCTGAAAGGAAACATACATACACACTTTGTGCATTTTAAATGCTCCAACAGTTCATATCCTTGATCAGAAAATGTTTTAACATTACTGGTTGAAGCTGAAAAATCTTTCATCTGTATGAAGGAAAAGATTCAAATTCCTACAGTCGGCTAGAAACACATCTTTAAAAGTGGCAGTTGCAGATTTCAATGAAGAGGTCCTAAGCCAGTTTTCATTTTCCACATTTTATGTATTCCTGGAAACACAAAATTATTTGAATGTTCTGCCTCATTGCCTTATTTTTGATACATTTCTTCTACTACTGATAATTTAAATAAAAAGCTATGCTCAGTGATCAGTGAACTACCACACTCAAAGCTCCTCTGCATTTGAAAGCTAATTTGGTTTAAGATGGAGGTATGACTTTACACTTCACACAAGCAGTCTGCATGTAAAGGCAAGCCTTTTTATAATAATAACAGAAGAAGAAAGTCTCATACAAGCCTTTTAAGTTTTCCTACTGCAGCACACAAAATGCAGATCAAATACAATTCACTATGTAGAAGTAGGAAGTTCTGGTAGAATTACAGTCTCTTGCAATGATAACATTGCACTTAGAAAAATCAATCTACTGAGCAAGACCATGAGAAAAATTAAAGGCAAGAAAATAAAAAGTGACTTATACAGCACCTTTATTTCCAAGTACTCTGGAAGAGGTAATAAAGAGGTAATAAAAATCCAAACGTTTTACGGTTCAAAAAACACATCACTGTTTTCAAACCTCCTCTCACAAGGAGGTTGCTACCACAAAGATAAAATATTCTCCTGTTTTGCTGTAATTGCATGAGACCTAACTGAAAAGAACAAGGGAAACACTGTAAGAAGCCAGCAGAGCACACTGCAGGAAGCCAGGAGAACACTCCTGTACTTCCTGAAAGCTTTCCAGATGTAAATTTCAGTTGCCATTCACCTTGGAGTATACTGAGAATGACAGGAAGAACTACCTTCCAATATCAACTCCCAAGTTGTCTGAATCACTGCACTAATACTTTCCAGTCCATTTGAAGGCTCCAGGAAAAAAACCTACACTTGAAGACACAAGCAACAAGAACTCTGGCAGAAGCTGTTTGTCTCTGAACAAGAGACAAACATATCTGACCAACTGTTTCAATTCTCCCATAAATCCCATTTTGTTACATCTAGTCAATGGAAATATCCATTTTAATTTTTCAAAGATCTTTCTGACTTACAACAAGTTACATAAAATTTCTCAGATGACCCTTTGTAGTTCTTACTGGCTTTAGTATCAATAGAAATATCTGAAATAATTTTTTTTTTTACAGTTAGAAACAATTATTTTTATTTGGAAACCATGTATGGGATTGAAATCCAAAAATGAAAGAGGATTGCTTACATGACTTGCAAGATGCCAGCTCATTTTTTCCTACAGTAAACACATATAGGTTTCCTTCAGCATCTGCCATGGGAAATCCCAAAAGTTAAAGGATTGGAAGTTTATAAATCACAGATACTATCATATGCTGCAACAGGGGCCACAATTTGGGAAAAGAGAGAATCAAGAGAAAAGCTGTGATTGAGTTTTGTGATATCTGTGTAAGAGGGAAAAAGTTGACACATAAAGAGAAATGGGCACATTTTACAACTAAAGACTTTTACAATGATGAAGTAGATGAATAAATGTCAGTGGGATTTTTTCCAAACTCACTGAACTTTCATTTTTTGTCCCTTGATTCTCACACCACACCTGAGTTTTCCTTAAGCCTATCTCTGCAAATAAATCTAATCAAGGATTAGAAAGACAAACCACCCCGTGAATGCAACCACTGTTGAAATTTGAACCAGTTATAACATTAATGGTGTATGAATTAACTGAACCTGATAACAGAGTAGCATTGCTTGGCCTGGTGACAGTATTCAGCGATAGTATTATGGTCTGTGGACATCAGTGGGACAGGATTTGTAGGCAACATAATAACCTTTATCAGATAACTAGCAGCACTGGAAAAAAGCCAGACAAGCCTTTATACAGGCAAAAGAGCTCATCTATCCAAAAATTCCTCAGTTATTTTCACTTCATAGCAACTGGCTAACACACATCACTTCTCTACCAACTTGGCATCATGAAACTTGTGAACATGCACAGTATGACTCAAAAGTTGCCCCAAAAACAAAGAATTCAAACCAGCAAACATTTGTTTTAAACTAATATACAGTATTATCTTCTAATTTAAAAATGTGTTAATTCAGTTCTTTTTAAAAGCACAAAAATAATTGTGTCAAAGCTATAAAGTGGTATTACCAAATTTCAATGGAGTAAATATTAAAGTTGATCTATGAACACCAAAAAAAAAAGAAAATGGAACTTTTAATGGAAATGCTGACACAACTTTAACTATGACAATGTTAAGAGCGCTGCTCTAATAAATCTGTCAGTTTCTGTAATGCCTATGACAATCCCATTAATATGAATGATGTACACTTCACATAGCTTACTACACAGCAACTGCACAAGTTATATCATCTTCATTCCCAGTAACAAATCAGTAATCAATATTTGCAAAAGCAGACTAATCCTTTGCAAAATCAGTGGTTTGGTGATTGAAGAGTTTGCTCAATTTACACAGTTAATCCCTCTTCATCTGCTTGAGCCCTCTATTTATCCCAACCACTTACAGTGGTAGCTGTAGCAGATTAATACATCCCCCTGTGCTAAACATGTCTTGACAATTGACCCAGCATATTGCTGTCACAATAATCTTTACAAACACTGAGCTTTTCTTACCAAGCCTGAAGGCAACATTTAGAAATCAGAAATTTACAAATACTCTCAGAAAGATCCCTTCACACATACTATCACTTCTCCATTTAATTATTTCTTTGAGACAGCAGCTACTATCATATTTTATGACCCCAAAAAGTACCCTCCTGACCTTTTTTTTATTACTAAGGTTAAAATTACTGCAATTATGAAGTCACACAAAGATTTTATTTTGTAATCAAGAAATTTCTGTAGAGACAGAAAATCAGCAGGGAAACAATGTGTCACAGCATTTTGCTCAGTGAAAAAATGAGATGGTCATCTGTGTAAATACAAGTAAATTACCATCTTTTATTTAAAAAAAAATTAGCTGAAGCAGTAACACTAAATTAAGATTACACAAAAAGAAAAAAAGGTCACCATGAAGCCCATAGTGAAGAAGTAAAAAACCAACAAACTTTAATTAAAGAGAGACAAAAATATTCAGTTACACCTACATATACCTCTGTAGCTCTGAAGTTTACAACAAAGACTTGCATAGTCCTTCAAGATTTTTCTCCATTTTGAGATTTCTACCCCTACAAGAGGCAATTATTAATCAAAGCATATTTTTCTAAACAACCAAGAAGAATTCATGTGGACAGTAACCCTAGTTGCACACTAAATTCATACTAACCTTTCATATGTACGAAGCTATTCGTTCTTAATCTGCCACATGGTATACAACAGCAGAAGATAAAATATGCAAATAAATTGACAACTTAGAGGAGTAAATCTCAAAATATTTCATAAGGTACAAATTTAAGAACTTGTGTTTAGGACAAATAAAATAGAAACCCTTAAAAAGCTAATTTGCATGATCAATCACCATGGTTCTCATGGTTCTTGTTAACTTATTTCAGAGAAGCATGATACTGTATTAGCTGTACAAGGCATAACAACTTTAATGTCCATACAAAACTAAATCTCAGTGTTAGAATGGCACAACTGTTTAATTCTTAAAATTTTCGTAACAGCAATTCTTGATCTATGGAAAGACAGCATAAAAAAGTTGCTAGGCAGACCAAGGGGGGAGTTTGATTGCTGGAAAAGAAAGTAAGCATTAAGAGAAAAATCGGAGAGACTGATGGTCAGAAGAGAAACTGAAACATGCTGGTTTGGACAATACATTAATTACTAGGCTACAGAGCCTAAATTATCCAGCTGGCTCTAGAAATGCAGCCTGGATTCATAAATGACTTAAACAAAACTGGCACAGCACGGAACACTAACTTAGTTATCAGGTACAGTCACAGCATACATCACAAACTTGATGTGCTTGACTATTTTAATCTAAAATATAGCCACAGGAAAAAAAAAAGAGAAAAATCCCTAGTAGGAGCACTAACTTGAGGGGCAATGATGAACTTCAGTACTGAAGGCCATCAAAGCAAAGACCAACAGAATTTTCTTAAACAGATGAACAACCCCAAAATCAGCATATTCCGTTTTTTCACTGTTGAAATCTTGTCTGAATATACAAAAAATGTGAATGAAGACACGGTACAGTATGGAACAGCCTAAAGTTTATCACTAACTTGTTAAACACAGAAAGGTGAAGGTGTCACTGCTGAACAATAACACTTGAAGGGTGAAAGATGTGAGCTGCAGCACAAAACAAGTCAGCATATAGGAAGAAAAAAGAAAAAAAACCAAAAAGACACACCAATCTACCGACTCTCTTTCCTCCACCATAAGAGGCAATTAACTTTCTAAAAATAAGAGATTGGACTAACCACCTGAAGCTACCTGTGATGACACAGACTCAAATACTGAATTTCACACCTGTGTCATTTTTGGTGTCCTCTTAAGGTTGAGTCGAAGAGGAGATTTAGGCAGAGTTATTATCCTACAGCACAGTAGACTGCAGTACATAAAATACTCTCTATGCAAGTTCTGCAAGAGTTTTAGCCAATTAGAAACTAAAACTTAGAACAGAAATAATTTTCTAGAACTAGAATTCTAGACCTTCCCTTGAGGCAAATCATTAAAAAAGGATGAAATCTGAATCTTACTGGTTAAAAAGCATACTAAAATACTAAAAAGCATACTAAAAAGCATACTAAAATATAAGTCTATTAGGACAAAAAAAGGCATTGTGAAGGTATGTGGAGAATTATAAATTGCAACGTGGCTCAATTCATTAATTTTTCTTAATTTTTCACTGAGCTGGAAGCTGTGGCATGAAGTATTTTTTTTAAAAAAGATTTCTGTAATACAGAATATGATCTGGCTCAGGAATTTTAAACCTCTGGCAAAACTCTCACAGAGGACTCCAGCAAAGCAATAATGTTACAACTCAAATGTAGCTTCAATATTTAATTGGATTATGGAAAGAGTATCTAATCTTCTCTAATTTGTAATACCCCAAGGAATCAATGGAAAGAGCAATTGATGTGAACACAATGAGTACCCTAGACATTTGCCTATATGATCAAACAATAAGGTTTCACTTTACCCTACTGACAATCTTCCTAGCTGATCAGTTGAAAAAGCCCAACTGTGCTTGGTCTTGACTGACCACTGGATGGAGATTGAAACCACCACTCAGAGGGTTTTCCTGGAAGCTTCCAGCACAGGAATAAAACACAGAGTTTATTTAGCCACTCATTACAACCCCTTAAAAAGGTGCTCCGTGGTACTTCAAAATGCTCAGCCTTCTGAGATTTAATCCAATATCCTTCTCTACTCATGCATTCTTCTATGAACCATTCCGCTTCAGCAACTAGCACCAGAGGCTGCTAATTTGGTCTCTGAATGATATGAGTGTCAAAAAGAACAAACAAGTAAGCAAATGCCACCAAGAAGGTCTGCAGCTAGAGCAAAATCCTAAAATATATTAGACTTCCGTGAACTCTGTCCCACTGCCATTCAGTGAAATTCAGTCAGGAAAAAAAACTGGCGAGACAGAGTAAGAGCTGGCATCACCAGTGAAAGACAAAGCAAGGCCAAACTCCTGATGTGCAGCACCCCAAGGTGCCAACAAATGGCACACTGCTTTTGCCTCCCAATCCATGGCGAAGAGCTGAATGAACAGCAGGACAGAGAATGAGCTCCAAGTCCCTGCAGGGCTCAGCCAAGCAGCCGTGGTTCATACTTAAGGCCAGGCTGCAGAAATGGGAGAAGAAAACCAGCTGGAGAGATCAGACCGCAGGTGGCAGAGCAATGGCAAGATTGACAGCCCAGAATGCTGAAATCCTGAAGCAACTTCTGTAAAAGCAGCAAGGGTCATGAAATATTGCCTAAGGTGCCTGTTAACCCTTTAAGGCACACCGATCCCGTGGATTCCTCCAGTACCCTATAGTTGCAGAGTAGCCCAAGACAAAATGAAGACTACAGGATTACAGGGTTATAATTGGTTTTAAAAGATCTTTTCAGCAGCTGACAGGCAATTAAGTCTTCAGTTTAGCTCTAAAATATTTATTCAGACTTTCCAACTGCATATAAAGACATGTCTCTGAGCACACCACAACTCCTGTTACGAATACTAATGATCCCTTTTTAGGACTTTTAAGTAGTTTTCACACAGGTGATGTAGAAGATCAGCATGATGATGTCAGGTTTTTCGTATGAATAAAGACATTACCAAAAAAAATGTTTCAAGCAACATGCATCTTCCTCAAGAAAGCTGTAGCATGGTGTATTATTACCTGAACTTTGAAGAAGAGATTTATAAATTTTATATATTTTAACTAGTTAATATAATCCAATTCTCTTTTTTCAGTATGTCATTTCATTGAAGATGCAGAAAGTATTTTGACTTTAGACACAAACATGCACAGATGATGACTAATCATTACATGTTTCACTACACAGGTCCCTATCATGCAGAATAGGAGTGAAAAGATACACTTCAAGGAAAATTTTGTGTTGAAAATGATCAGTTGATTAGGTACAGGGCAAAAGAAAAAATATACAGAGGTTGTCAACACTTCTGTCATGTACAGAAAGGAAAATTAAGAGTCATTTGTTATTCTCAGTTGGAGAGGTCACTAGTGTTATCTTGCACATGATGATTTGATGCACTACATATGATTAATGCTTGTTTAAAGGACACTGCCAAGGTCTCTAGGTCAGACTATGACCTTCCATTTTTTCAGATATCCATAAACAGAATATTAATAATTCAATAAATGCTTTCCTCCCTCTTTAAAATATTTTAATACACTCTGCTACTACTAAAACAAGACCAATAGTAGAGGTGATAAAATAGCAAGAAAGAAAATTCCAGCAAGGAAGCATTTGCTTCAGACTCATACTTGTTTTATATTACTTTAAATCACTGGTGCAGTTGTAACTATCACTTTCTAATACTTTCCATTTTAACTGCACAGGTTTCCACAACATCATGTATCTGCATGCCTCGATGCTTTGGGACAAAATTGCATATGCTTCCTCAAAGTCACTTTAATTCTTCAAAATTTTAAAGGCAAAAGCAAAGTGAATGTACTTGCTTTTTCTAAAAAGCAAAGTTCTCAGAAGTCACTGAGATGGTGCATTTTTACACAACATGTACAAATTGCATTCTTTAATTATGTTCTTACATGTCCAGCTAGAGCTTTAGTTCTCTTAAAATCTAACTTTAGGCATCAGAAAACACACAGTAAAAATGTTATTAAAAACAAAAAAAAGAAAAGGAAGGAAGAAAAGACCAAACTCCTGTGACTGCCTCACTAGTCACAAATCTTTGGGAAATGAACTGTTATGTGGATCATGTTTGGAAATCTGAAATTTATATCAGTATCATTTTCTGTGCATGGATATAACAATAGCTAAGATGGAATGCCCAAGATCCCCTTCAAATGAGAAATAACCATTATCACTTTTTTCCCTTTTAGAACACAAAACATTCTTAGTAGTAAAATTAGATTTGTTTTTCAAAAACTAAAGAGGACTGCAAAATTTCTTTCCAAAAGATTTTTTTTCCCCACAGCTTTTCTGCAGCTTTAAGAGGAAGAGACCCTTATACATCATCATTACATGGCATTTGCTTCAGACTTAAAACTATAACTCTGTGTTTATATTTTTCCCCTTAAGGCTGTACTTCCAAATGTTTAATAACAGACTGATTGCTATATCGTCCATGTATTATTCTGCTTTTCCACAGGGTAGCACTGTGTTTCAGAACAAGGCCACCACTGTGGGAATATGAATGAGTACACAAAATCCCTGCAGAAAGCAGCTGTTCCCTCTTGTACATATGCAAATGGAAGAATGCTAAATAATGAGGGCAGCTTTATTTCACAAAGGCAGACAACAACAGAGCCAAAGTGGACTACAACAAAGTTTTTGTAGGAAGCAGTGAACTGAAGTCTACAAAAAAAGATGAATTCTTCTTAATATTCTCAGTCGTGAGAATCATGTTTCTTAGGGAAATACTGATTCATTGCTCGCAAAATTAATCCTCAAAATTATTTTTAAAACCCTAAAGACAAAGATATCGATGCATCTTTTCTAAGACACTGAGTTTATTCAAAAAATTATCACTTAATTAAGGCAGAAATCTGAACATTTTTTTCTCCCCAATACCATCAGTCTTATGTATGACCTTGGACAAGTCATTGAATCTAACTCAGTTTTCCTGTCCATAAAATGGAGATAATACCTCTGCCCAGGGCTAGTGGGAAGCTAAATCCATCGTCCGTAAACGTGATTTGAAATAGCAAGGTGAAAAGGCTTTATCAGTGTTACGTACTGCTGCATTTTTCATTGCTTTTAATAAGCCTAATGAAACCATGTAAATTTTGAATGACAACATTAGGCAGATTTTCAGGCCAGCTCTTGCTAGAAGTAAAAGGCATTACAGATTTCTCGAGATGACCCCGATTTGAGCTCTGACAACTAATGGCTGAGTCAGAACATTGCTATGTGAAGTACTGTGAAGAGTCTTCCAGATGTCAGTTGTTCTAACAGGGGGCCGTTTATTCAATACTGGAGAGTGCAGTTGCACCAGTGATAGAGGAGGAAGAAGAAATGGTTCACATTTGTTCACTGGCTAAGCAACAAGCAACACTAAAATCTTTCAAAGTTTGTCACTGGCATTCACTAGTGAAGCTCTGTACAAACCATGCTTCTCACACAAGCAAGTGCACAGACAACAACAAGAACTAATTTATCAAACCAAAAACTCACAAGCCACAGATTAAACAGCACCGTTCACCAAACTGATCAGCTACAATTCCTTATGATAAAAAGCTGCCACCAAAACCCCAGCAGGATTTTAGTAATAATACGCATGCCCTGAACTCACAATCCATAAACAATTGTCTTTGACAATATATCTTTTGCAACAACATTGAGTGTCACACCTCAAGCTCACCTAACTGATACGTGATTAGGGCCAACATAGCCGGTGCTCTACAAATAAAATGTTACACACATTTTTAAGAGAGAAATCTAGGCTGAAATAATTCACCTAGTGTCATCTAAAGAGAACATCCTTGTCATTGAAGGAGTCTGAGAGCAATAGAAGACTAAACTTTAAAATTCAGAATCTTTTGCATTATTCTTTTAGCAGACTATTCCACAGAATTACTTTGAAAAAATAAAAATAATTGTATTTTTAGTGGCACTGAGTTTCCTCTTTGTCCTGATCCTTACTAGAACTGACAGGTCTGCTACTTTGGGCAGTCTACTGTCCAAACTGGGCCACAGTTTTGGCCATCATCAACTGCCTTACTGTTTTTGGTGCTCAGCTATGAGACTTCTGTACAGATATCAGGCTAAACTGCCAGACACCCCAAGCCCCCAGTCTAACAGTTACTATATTACCTAAAATCAGCTCTACACAACACATACAGGACATCTCCGACGCTCTGTCACACTTGTGGCATATGCCATAGGGTTAACTGAGTCTGCTTGAAGGCCTGTTTCCATGATTAAGTATCCCAACAGACACAGGAACACCAGCTGCTGAAGCATTAAAAACTATCACAAAAAATGCAGGCTTTCTTTCCCATAAAAATGCCTTAAGAACAGCAGAAAATAACAACAGCATGTGAAAACAAGTGTACTCCCGGACATTACTGCAGTGGATTCTCCTAAATATTGCACGTATTTTTTCATGTGTTTCTGTGGCCAACTTTCTAAGTCAACTAATTCAAAGTTTTCACTTTACTTGGGAATGAAACGTGTGGCAGTACTGTAATGAGATGTCACAGAATCAGTATTTCCCCTCCCTCTCAAGACACAAGAGAATTTCTGATCCCAGAGCAGCAGTGAGAACATCCAGGAACTTGTGGGATTTCCCTCGTTTTGCCTGACTTCCAGCACCCATCTCTCTTCATTTCCTAATTCTCTTCTAACCTTCAAGATGGGAAAGAACAGTAAACTGCAATGGCAGATTGTGAAAGCAGATACAGGACACAGGAAATGGGCTTCTAATCCAAAGGAGCTGGGCCGGGCAGTGCTATAAATCAATATAGACTGACTACCTAGGTAGGTATCACCAAGCCTAGCAGGCATATATGGGAGAACTAGAAAGATCTCTGATTGTCACAGGTGAAAGAAAGCATATGAAACAAAAGTCTGAAATTCAGGAAACTAATTTCTGCCATAATTTTATGGTTTAAATACAATTTCAAGGAAGAACTGTAGCTTCCAACCTGAAATCCAAATGGTTAGTGTAGAGCCTTTTAGCCAGAAGACATTTCCTTTTTAAATCACGGCTTCAAAGCCATCAAGTCTTGGACAATCTTGTTAGAGCCTGACTTGACCATCTGATTGACCACAATCCCACTAGAATATCAATCATCACCACATCAAGAGTGGGCTGTTCAAACTCATCTTCTCTCTCACCATTAATGTCAACCTGAAGCACACTTTTAACAGATATTTCCCCTTAGGTGGTAAGAGAGTAGATGGAGGGTCTTCTGGACACAACCATAGAAAAGATTAATCTCTCTCCACTCAGTTCTAGTGAGAAACTAGCATTTTACTCCCATAATCACATGGATTTGCCAGAGATCTCTAACAAAAATACAGTAAACTTTTTGCACAGAAGCTGGACCAAAAATGTGCTTGCAGGAAAACATGTTTCCCACCCCACTTCTTTCTATTCCATCCATTCCCCTTAATTGGCATAAGTACCTACCTGTGGGGAAGACCCTTTCTTCTGCACCAAGTCTTACAGTCTTACTCATGTCCAGTAATGTCGCCTTCCATGCTACTTGCCGTTTTTAAACTCCCATCACTTCCCCTTATTTATCTCCTCTTTCTCCATATTTTCAGTCCCAGCTTCCTGAGGTCCTGCTTTATATAATGGTCTCCTTCACTTATGAAGGGCTGACCTCCCTGCATTACCCAAATCAAGCAGTGCACTCCACTCACTGGCACCTCTCCACATCAGGGAAATTCTTCACCAAGTGAGTTTTTTATTCCTGCACATGCCCACCGTCCTGCCACAGACCTTGTCACAGGGTGAGCATGCCACCTCCACTGGGCACAGGTCCTGTTGCCAGCTAGACTCTCAGAAATAGAATCTCCAAGCCATCTGCCCAGGAGAGCTGAGGCAAAAGGGTTGCACAGGAGTCAGGGACTGTACTGTAAGACAAGTCAGCTGCTTCAGGAGGAGCAACATCCAGCCCATAAATCAGGAACCACCTTTCCCCGGGTTATGACATTCCAGAGAATGAGGTAAACATGAAGAGATTTGTTAGGGCTTTACCCTCTCCTGACCAGCTTTGAGCATCTCATTAAAAGTGCAACAAAGTATCCTATTACTTTTCTATTTTTAATAGCCGTTTCTCCATTGTGGCCCCAGTCTTCAGTGTTATGCTCTACCATAGGTACAGTTTTCTAGTACTAAAAATTTAATAAATGCTTCAGGCCCCAAAGCATATCAGCAATTAAAAAGAACCAGTTCTTCTACCCCAGCAGAAGCCAACATGAGAGGCATTGCATGGCGACTGGGGAAAAAAAAAAACAAACCAGCAAATCAGGCCTGAGAGTCTTTCACTTCATATACCTGCTCTTATTCCAAAATCATAGATGGATTTACCTAAATCAAACATCTGGCATAGGTCTGCTACTGCTTCATGGACAGCACAACTACCCATGCAGAAGAAATAAACTACTGAGTGTGGTGTGGTTACCAGCTATCCTCCTGCAGTTCTGAATCAAGATGTGGATACACCTGCACTAGCACCCAACGCCAGACAGACACAAACTGTGTCCTCAAGAGTTGAAACTCCAAGGCTGTGCACTTACCATGCCCATGGTCTTTGGCCCCACTTCTCAGAATGGCTACTTACGGTGCTGCTGCAATGACAGCACTCCATTATTTACCATTCCATTAATATTATAAGCACTCATTTAAAAGTAGCTTAGGCACCACACTGGATTGTACACCCTTGCCTTCTTTACTTGCAGAGTACACACCACACAGGACCCTATTTTAGTTTGCAACCTTGGAGCAATTGAGGAATAGCAATGGTAAAAATAAGAAGTGGTATATGTGGCAAAGTTTATATCAACAGATTTGGAAAGCTCCATATAGAGCAGACTATCCTTTCAGCATATATTCTCTTGACACAGTTATCCTCAAAACCCTTGGGACCAACCCTGACACGTATTTCATAACTAAGAGGCCTTCAGACAGCAATAACCAACTTCAACATTTATTTATTCTAATATCATCTGCTGTGTTCATAGCATATATTTTATCAGCATGCCTCTATGAAACAGTCCACCGCACAAAAGCAGGGCTGAGACACAGAGCAAAAGCCATTGCAATAAATGTAATTAGTACTGTAGCAATACCGTATGTACTAAACGTACTTCACTACGAAAGCTTACACTGATCACTGCAACATAAAAACGTCCATTAAAATAACATTAATTGTATTTATTAGTACTGTGTTTCAGAAGATGTTAACTACAATGTTGCCTATGCTCTGTTAACAAAACACAGGATGTATCCAATTTTACAGACATTCTTACCATTCTGCACTGTCCAAACCAAAGGAGGGAGTTCAAAAATAAAATTTCAGTCCATTTAAGATGCATGCACTGAGAGCAGCCAACATACCCTCCAAATGTAACACCAGAGAAGTTTGCTGCATGAAAATCATTACAATCTTTTTCCTCTACTTTCTCCCAAGACAAGCAATCTTTGATTGCGAAGTAATTTTTAAAAAACCAACATTTTATTTACTGAATATTTGGTGTTAAATTCAGATCAATATGGACTAAGGCATACACTTTCAGCTGAAAATACAGGGCAGACTGCCATAGCTGCAGTTCTCAAATGCACACACCTAACTGAACTGTTTATTCACAAGATGACAGATAATGACACAACTATTTTCCTAGCAAATTGAGGGACACATTGCCAATATTTCCTAATGAAACCTTCACTAAATTCATTTAAGCCTTGAAAAACCTGTTCTGTGTTAAAGTACATTTGGATTAAATATGAGGTCAATATATAATTTCCTATGGGTTTTGGAACCATAAATACAAAGCTTGACCCAGCAGTCTGTTTTACGTGGTATGTATACAGTTCTTTCATTCCAGGAACCTGCAGAAGACTGCAGAACCTGAAAAACTTTGCTATTACTTTTAAAAGGTGAATAATCACACTAAGCATGACAAGATGATTATAGTGCTAACCATGGAATCTGATTTATCTTCTAAAAGATCAGTTTAAATCATCAGAAGTTGCATTTGGTCTTATTGGAGATTCATCATATTGAAAGCTTTTTGAAGAAAACAACAAAAATAGTTTTGTTTTAATGTGAAGAAGGGTCAGACTAATAGACATAAATTATTTTAGTGCCTCAGTGCACCAAACACCTGTGTGCAGCTTTCAACGAAGTGGCTGAATTATAGATAGTTTTAGTTTTGAAAAAGCAAAGCTATTTAACATAAAGATGTAGATGACTTGTCAGACGTACTTAGCACAATGAAATTTGTGCTTGTGTGAATATAGAGATGTTAACATCAGCCAGAAGGTAGGCCCAAATTGCAGATTCCTAAACATCATCTCAGCAGTTCCCAGCATCTTCCCAATACACTGATACGTCATGCAAGTGCACCACACAGTTTTGGCAAAGGAGTAAATTTCTAGCTTGATGTGTTAATAGCATTGGTTATGCTGTGATCCTACGACACTGTTCAAAGAGGACTTGGGATAATGCATATTTATTTGTGGAATGAACCAGCATATTTGACAATCAGAGGAAAAAGATAAATTTAATTTAAACTTAAGTAATTACAAATTTAAGTATTAATCTCCAATTAGTACTTTAGTATTATCTCATCAGCAAGTGAACCACTTCCATTAGCATCAGCAGACATCAAAACTGGGCTAGGACAGAACATTTTCCTTAAGTCAACATCATTCTCTGACTTAGGTGTGTTTCATGGGGTGTTTTCCCCCTCCTTCTCCAAAGGACATCACAGGAAAACAAGACACAGCTTTATCATTGTGGCTTTACAGACTCAGCCATATGCTGAAATTGCTGTACTCTTGAATTTCTTTTCCTCTATTAGACATTTTCTACGTTTATTTCCCAGACTTAGTATATTTGTGAGGATATCGTCTCTGGAACCTCTAACGATCCCCACTCTTTAAGCAATCACTGACTCCATCATCTTAGTTATATATACTGAAGCATACTAATCAAACATGGAATGGAAGTCTATCAGGGAAGCAGAATTTAACCACCAATTCTCTGTAAGCTACAAGGGTCCTTGTTTCAGCAACCTCAGTCAAACACAGTCAGTACATACTTTTATTCTTTCAACAATCACCTTATCTGACTGGAAGAAACAGAATGCATAGAAACTGTGCTGTCATTCATCGAAGTAGGAACACATCATTAATTCTTGGCAGAAAAATAATGCCTGGCCTTAATAAGCTTTTATTTTCATATATATTTTCGTGTCCTCCTTTACTGAACTATGGAAACATAAAAATTCAAGTTGGTATAGCTGAGTAATCTAGCACATATACAACAGATTTAGTTTCAATTACTACAAGCATTCACAAACTTTTTTTAAAGCAATTACAGAACCTTCCAC
>VZRR01009656.1:445680-488717 GCA_013398015.1 Oreocharis arfaki
GATCAGGAATACTGAATTCCATTTGCATTGTATAGAACAAGGAGACATTCAGTGAAAATGAAAGGCAACAAATCTGGTACTGGTAAGTAGAAGAGAGAGAGAGACTTTAAAGAGCAATCTATCCACAGGACTTGCTATTTGAGAGCCAGTGTTTGGCAAAGTTGAAAAAAAAATAATTATGGCTACTTAGTAATAGTTAATAGGTGACAGAATAAAAAATGGTAAGGGATATAAATATTTTTGAAACAAAGCATAAGCAGTTCACTGGTGTGGCCTAGGAAGCAGAGTTACTTCTGGAGGTTTCTCAGAACTGTTTACACGGTTTGAATTTCTGAAACTCTTGATAGGGATTACACCAAACTCCAGAAATTTTAGAGTATCAAAACAGAGTAATTTTTCCTGATCTGGTACCTCTCTGTGGACACTAGCTACAAGAGCAGCAGGAACAGACGCTAAATATTTATTCGGATAAAAAGTTCACATGGAATTTCTAGCATACTTCAAGTTACACAAACTGCAATTAAAATACCACAAGAATAAACAAACCAGTCTCTCTTGGAGCTTGGTAGGCAGCACTAAAAGAAAAACAAACATGAAACCTGCAGTCCTAGGTTTTATGCGGGCTACTGAAACATTTTCCTTTAAGGCTGATACCAAGGAAAAATGTGAGAAAAATTAAAGAGAGCAAAATTAAAACAAAATGTCTCTTGCTCAGTATTACTGCACTTTCCCGTACATAGCAGTATCGAAGAAAGAAAAAGTATCAGCCCAAGTAACAAAGTTCAGGATGAGAAAATTACTCATTAGAACCCAACCAATCCAGTGGCAATCTTGAAACGCGTATTTTAAGTATTTCAACCGCAGAAAAAGATGACTATTAGTGACTGACTAATTTATTAATAAAGTATCAGAATGCCACTTTTCCACTTTAAAGGCAAAACCAGCCCCTCTGAGGAGCAAAGCCTTCTGAAAATTTTGTAGCATTGTCTGTACAACATCTCTTCAAGATGAAAACTGCATCAATAACAAATTGAATTTTGAAATACACTTCCAACTTCGAGGTATTTAAGATTAAATGACCGGCACGTTAAAAGTGTAAGTGCAATAGTTTATAGACAAAATTACACTATATATTTTCCAAGAGTATATTTTCTAATTAAATTAGTAATTCACTGATACACATATGTTTGATTTTTGCTGGCCTACTCAATTAAAAATTCCCAGTATCCCTGATAAACTGACTTTTACATGACTGAGGGATTGGTAAGTTCAAGGAAAAAAGATGGTCAGTTTTTTTCATTTTCCTACATGCAATGCATTACCTTAAACAAAAAAAAAAGGTTGCAATTATCCCCCAAACTTGACTTGCTGTTTGACCACGTAAATATTACTGATTTTAGAAACACACAAGTAAAAAACTGTATCTTGGTATCAGTGAAATGCAAGAGTTCAATACATTAGTATTTATAAAGCAGTGCATGAATGCATGTTAAATTAATGCTTTAAGTCAAAAAAAGACAGTACCCATTTGCATTTCAACAAGTGAAACTCTTCCATCCCTTTGACAGAGACGAGACTATAAAAGGTCTCAAATTTCTCCAATAAAAGTGGAAATTACATCTCAATATTTCGTCAGAGATTAAAAACAGAATTTTAGATTAATTATCTGATACAAAGATGGAAGTCAGGGTGCTGCTTCAAGATCTACAGAAGTAGAGCACTTTAAGACAATTAAATGATTTCCCTGCAGGCAATGTCTTTTCAATCCAAGCTAATGACATCATTTAAGGAGGATGGTCCATTTAACTGAAAGGATCTTTTACAAGGCAGACAGACAGAAGGCAATCCCGGAATGTTTTCAAGGACTTCCCATATTTCAGAATCATAATGGCGAAATGCCTACATCAGAATCTTAAACTCAAGCATTAATCAACAAAATGAAAGACTAATTTTATAAGAAAAATGTAATAAAACTCATTTTAAGAAGTTTTCCCTTCATTATTTTTTCCCTTAAAGGAACCAATTCTCTCCTAATGGTAATTATGCTGCTTTGGAGTAATGATAATACTCAGGCAGCTCAGTTTTAGGCTGCTGTTTTTAGAGTGAAGCCAAATCACTTCACTCACTTGCAAGTTGAAGAGTAACTTTTATAAACTTTTCTATCAGTTTATATAAGCTATCCATGATCTTTCAGATACAAAGCATTGTACTGTTGCCTCCAAAGTGTACTCTACTACTTCTGGTATAGTCTATATACCAGCCTTTAAATTGCACCACCACCTTCTTCATTAAAAAAAAAACAAAAACAAAAACAAAAAAAAACAGCAACAAAAAACCAAAAAACCTTTAAAATGAGCCAGGAAGGGGAAACTCACAGTTTTAGTGTCTGTATCAGCAGTTTAATGCATTTCTGCAACTTCTGAGGAGGGGGAGGCGGTGTTGGGATCCTAAACCTAAATGATTTTTCTGATACTGAAAAATCAGAGCAGGATATGCTATTTTTAAACAGTTACAGGAACACCAACATTTTCATATTAAATTAGTATTATTAAAACAGTATTATTAAAACTAAGACATTATACAAAACTACAAACACCTTTTGTACTTCAGAAGGCAGCATCAGTCTAAACCCAACCAAAGAGTCTTTTTACCATTTACAATAACACTCAAAGCCATGGAAGTTGTATACACATTAGGATGACATCTCTTAATAAATGATGTGGTTCTGAGGACAGGGGGGGAAAAAAGTTTACCTTATGTCCCCTTAATAACCATTTCAAATTGTCAAAAACTTCAGAAAGCTGGAACGTGTGAGATATAACGAAGAGATCTTACCATGTAAGCAGGAGCTAGAAAACATAGAACTAGTCCTGGCTCTTAACCAGACTCCTTTCGCAATCTTGGGCAAGTCACAGCTACTTTGCCTCCACTGTTCCTCTTCATAACAGAGAAACAGTATTCACATCTGTCTAGAAATGCTGTGAAATGTTGTTGGTTACATTATGCTTGTCTTTAAAAAATGTATTTACAGGGAAAAACGTTTCATTTTCAGGCCTGCTGTGCCACTGATTTTCCCCCGCCACAACCACACACTTTCTCAAAGTGATGTAAGCAGTTGGAGGGAGGGAGAGAGAAGAGGCGGAGGGAAGGTTCCAGCATGGGTAAGATTGGGATGTCACATATGTACTGATTCATAGATTTCAGAAAACTACACACTTTCTTCTGTCACTGCTATAGCATACCTCAAACTGACAGAGGAAAAGTGAGGAAAACACCATGAAAGAGTATCCTTTGGTAAACAGTAAGATGACTCTGATTATCTAAACGAAATGGTTTTTCAAAAAAGCTCATTTTTTTTATTCTAATAATGTTGCCTTCTTCTTTTTTCCTTTTTAAATATAAAATCACGTCAGGTGAAAATGCTGGTTTTAACACACACTCTAATAGCTCATTGAAAATTAAGGGAGTTACACCAACCCAAGTCAAAATTTTCTCAGTTTGGATATGCACTTTTTCAACTCTCACTGTCACTCAAAAAGCAAAGGAGCAACTGTAAAAATTAAGTTTAGTTTAAGGATTTAACTTTTGACACTCTACATCTTTCCCCACATAAAGAACATGTGTATCCTGAAGTGCTGAACACGTAGCACATCAAAAGAATGCTGACTATTAAAACCTGAATATAGTAATATGGAAATAATAATAAGGAAGTGGCATTGCACAAAGTAATACCGTTGTATTCCTAACCACTTGGGTGTTCTCTAAGTTGACAGTTATATTTCTAGTAAAGGAAGAAGAGGTTTTTGTGGACATCAACACCCACAACAGATTTAATTCCACTTCCTGTTACACACCTTCTGTACAACCTAGGTCATCCACCAGTATAATTGCACATCTGTTTCCAAACTTTTTCTCCCACTTTTTGGTCTTATCCTGATTAGGTTTTCTGGAGCGTGAAATTATTCAAATTCATACATACAGCAGAGGATTCCAAAACTGCCTTGATCCAATGAAAGTAAGGTGACACATGCAAAATACATTACCTCACTTACTGGCACCTAGCCAATTTTCATGGCTTTTTTCATTCAGCTTCAGTTTGTCCATAAACTGAACTCCCCAAAACAGCCAATAAACCAAGGATTACCACTAAAATTATACCAAAATAAAAATCTAGTCATTGTAAGGTTCACTTTTATATTGTTTCCCACAAAAGTGTTTGCATCTATAGCATGCTAATGCACTCTCAGATTTCCCCACATAAACTTGAAATCCTCTAAAAATAACATACTTTGACAACAAATTCTCAAAAACACCTGACAAAATGGTGCCAGAGAACACCACACAGAAAGAATCAGTGAGATAAGCATTAAAGGATGAGACTCTCGAATCAACTTTTCATGAATTACACCATTATGTGTCTTGCATCACTACCAAAGCCCATTTCTGTGCAAGATCAGAGGTACAGTGAACAAATAAAATTACTGATTGCTGTTCTATTTTTTCTAATTTCATTAGCATCATTTTATTCAACAGTACATAGACTATAAAGCATACTGACAAAAGAATTTACCTCTGGATATGCAAGAAAATACAACATGCAAGGATAACTTGGTTGAAAATACTTACAGATCACTGGTATATTACTTAGAACAATCTTACAGAGGAAGAAACTAACATGAAAAAGCCATCAGAGCTAGACAATTGACTCTCAGTCACAAAGAATTCATTAATAATTCCACAGGGATCATTAATGTAATTATCAAACCAATAGGACAAATTATGGCCACATCTATGCAACAGTAGGAACCAGAACAGGTAGTTATGATGTAATCACACTTTTCCTTATTATAATGTTACCTTATTATAGCATTGTTCTGTTTTGATTGTTAAAGGCAAGAGGAATCCAAACAACAACCTAAACCACTCCAGTTCCGAATCAAACAATTTTTTTCGCAGTTTTAAGGTGATTTTCATCTGTTTAGCTTGTTTGGCTTCATACACATGACTTTAAGTTTTTTAAACATTTTGACTCAACAGACCTGCTTTTTGTACAATATTTTCATCTTCTTGGTTTCTATTCGTAAATTTTATTCTTTAAGGGCTATTTTTAATTTAAAAACTGAATCATCTCTAACTGCAAATAGGGTGAAAAAATTCTCTACCTGACATTCCTAATCACAGAACATGGCAAAGGACAAGTCAGTTGAAAAAAAGACTGACCTAGAGATTTAATAAAGGCTCAGACACCCAAAGCCCTTTCCAAAATACAGCAAGCAGCTATTTGGTATCAACACTATGTTATGTATCGCTGCACCTCATTATCAATCCCTGAAAAGAAAAACAAACCTCCCTCAAAATGTCTGTTTCCAAAGGACAAAGGCAATTAAGAGGGGCAGGTGAGGGAAAAAAAAAACAACCAATGACAGTGTATTAGAGTGACAGGGGAATTTAAAGATGCCATATGCATTAGCTTATACTTCCTAAATTAAGGCTTAAAGGCAACAAGAACTGTAGATTCCTCAGACCTGTTCAAAGCTGAATTTATCCCAGGTTGAAAATATTCTGGAAGCACAACAAAGCTGGATTAATTTCTCTTCTCAACATACACATTTGTAAAGGTAGAAACCCTTGTAAACTCTATCTTAAAAAAGGTAGTAAAATGTTGCTAATATAAACATGGTAGCGTCTTAGTTATGGCAGTCTACCCAAAAATAGACATAGCCATGCTGCCTTCAGCCTTCATACTATTCAGTGTTCTGCACATCTCAAAACACTTCTTATTTCTACCCCTCTTGAGCTATAAAAACAAAAATGGGCCACAATAATTTAAAAAAATATTCTTTATATGTATTATGGCTATGTTCATGCACAAGTCAGCCACCCAATATCTCAATGACTGTTAATGAAACTGAAAGCCTAATTAGCAAGATGAGGGGAATAACCCCAGCGTTCTGGCCCACCTCCAGTATGAATAATTGCTTCTACCTATGCAAAATCCCCCCTGTCATTTCAATTAGGTAAAATATTCCTCACATCCTGCTCTTAAATCGCTGGGTATTGTTTATAGTGCCTTTGTAAGAGCTGCTGCATTCTACCCTGGGTACAGTTACATTTAGATAGTAATAATGTGGCAACTCTTACTCCTAGTTACTTCATTCAAAAACCCTAGTTTTGCTGTATGCTATCAGAAAAACAACCAACCAACTGAAAAAACCTCCAACACTAATTTATTGTGCATGTATGAATGACAAAAGTGTAAAATCTGTGTAGAACACAGGCAACATGTTAAGAGGTGTTGAGGTATAAAAATAAGTCAATCAGGCATAAGCATCTCCTTGGCAATTCAGCAGCATTACAAGCAGCTATCTTATCACACTATCACAACTTTGAATGTCTCAGAAAGCCAAAGCTAATGCCTCTCACAAATGACTGTGAAATCCTGCCAGTACATTAAAATACCCTTCTAGAAGTTCATATATATACACATCAAATATAACAAAGAAGAGAATGAAGTCAGTCATCAACCAGCCCTTCCAGGGCCTCCAAAACCACATAGGTACAACTAGGCTTTGCCTCCTGCTCAGCAGTGTGCACACCCTGAATACCTGTTCCCCATAACAGTCACGAATTCACCCCAATGCTTTCATTTTGCCTCACTCCATAACCTCCAATATTCTCTAAAAAGCCTATAATTTGGATTACAATTAATTTTAAATTGTTCATCTGACTAAAAAAAAATCCTAATTGAAAAAGGATTTAGAAGTTTTGTAGGTTTAATTAATGTTTAATTAATGTTGATTTAAAGAGGGACATTTGGGGCTTATTATTGCTTCACCATATCAGAGTGTTTTCTCTTTTGGGTCTGACCTGCCACTGAAACTGTTATTAATAAGTAAACTCCAGAATGCTTACATTAGCCCACGGTCCTTTTATTGTTCACTCTTCCTTTATATCACCCTATCCCTTAAAAGATACAGTTTTAATTGACTATATAATCCACTTAGAAAGGTACTCACTGGTTTGAGTTACGATAGTTAAAAGATACGTTTTATTTAGGAAAATATGCAAGCAGGTATCTGCAGAAATTCACACTAACACAAACTGTACTTACTATTTCATGAAACATTTCAGTAACCACATCAGCAATTTATTGTTATTTATTGTTATGGCAGTACAGAAACTTCCACAATAAAATAAAGACCAGGAGTGAAAAGAGCTGTAAAACCATAAAAAAAAAAGTTTGCTTTTTTCTTGTCCTGGCCTCCTAGGACTGTAAATCTTAGGCTTTCTTTTTCCTAAATTGTCTTCTTTCAAGGATTACCAGTGTAATAAATACCTTTGCCTTCTACTGACTAGACACATTTTCTCCTGTAGACTCACTTCCTGTGGGAAACGTTACATCCAAAATTACACAGGCACTATTAGAATTGCAATCACTTTCACAATTCTGTTCATGTATTAAAAAAAGCACTAAGAATAGAGCAGCTTTCACTTTATCATTATCTTCTGTAAAAGGAATATCACTCCTGCATGCGAAATAGCAATATACATATAAAAAATTATTTCAAAATACAGTAGAAAATAATTTCCATTAAGTACACCTGCTGGGGAAAAAGCTGCACACACCAATGATTAAGCATAAGTGTGCATCTGTCCTTTAAATATGCATAGCAGTAATAGCTTAAATGCAGTTCAAATCATGGCCAGTCTTCCTGCATATACAAATCTGCACCAGGCAGTGCTAAATTAAAAAGCACCTCTGAGAAGTTTACAAAAGATAAAGAAAAAATTGGTTGTAAGCTCCTCTGCATTGCAAAGATCTCTTTTGTCTGTCAATCAACAGAAAAGTATTATTCCACCATCACAAAAGGCAAACCTTTGGAGGCAGTATAGGTCTGTGTGTTGTGCAAATGTGCAGTTGCTAAGAAGCAAATATGCTTCTCCTCTAATCAAATAGCCCAGCTCAGCAATGCTGCTGGCTTGGGGCAAGAAGCAAATTCCACCAGCCACAAACTTAGAAACAGTCTTGAATTATTTGTTGCTGACCGCTGGCTGAACCCTGTCCTGATGAGCACCATCACCATTAGCCACTTCTCAGTGTATTCCATCAACCAATGGCAATAGCAGCATGCTACAGCTCAGGCTGCAAGGAATTGATCAAACAGGGTAATGAGACTATTTCTTCATGGAGGTTATTTTAAATGAATATAAATATTTTCTTTCTACATAATTTGCCACAAAAGGTCACTGAACTCCCTGTGATTCTAAAGAAAAATGCTGTGGTATCCCCTTTATATATTTGAGTTAGGATATAGCCAACAAACAATTCTGGGCATTTTTGATGATCGTGTAAATCTTAATGAGGTGGCATCCCAGACAATTGATTAGCAGCAACGTTCTATCTTCACATTTAGTTACGAACAAAAAGAAGATTTGATGCTATTTTCGAAAATCATGATATACCCATGCCCTTAAAATCTTTCATGAGAGATTCTTTCATATTCTGTGAGACTAAAGACTTACACTTTTGCTATTAACAATAGATCATGCATATTTAGCTATGCTTGCCTTACTTTGATATTACAGCCCTTTCTATAGATTCTTTCAACTGAACTCATATGTTAAAAATACCCACTTTGTGTCTGAGCTGAGTTACAGATGAGACCTGCATTCAGACACCCTGTCTGTCGTAGCTGTTTTCTTTAAAAACTACTATAAAGAGACACCAAGAGATACTTGAAATTTAATTCAAAGCAACTGCTACAAAAATCCCATCAAGGCCCTCCTTGTCCCACATAAGATTTTTTAATCCTATCATTTCCAGTACTGGACAATTTCTGCAATGCTGGGAAAACATGTAAATATTGATTTAAATACCAGTCTAATAGTGTTTTATTAACAAAGGCATTACAATAGGATAGTACTAAGACTATGATAAAGAAATAGTGCTTATTATTTTCTACTTTTAAGGATAATAATATAAATATATTTAATAGCCAGCCAAACACAATTGTTCATGTTTGAGAATTTCCAAGGTTACCTTGAATAATTTTAACTAAATACTTTCAACATAAAAGAAAATTTATATTTACACCCAGGGATGAGTATAATACATTCATCTGAGACAGAGCACTTGAAAATGCAGGTTAAAATATAAATTTTAAAAAATATATATAAAGGATTTAAATTAGTTCACCTTGTCCTGATTAATAGGAGTTCACTTAAATAATAATAGAACAGGATATTTTTTTAAATTCACATACAATACGCAAAGCTTTTTTTTTTTTTTAACAACACAGAATAAAAATGTGTTATCTGAAATCCTGTTCCTCTTACGTGGTTGGGATCCTCAGCTCCTCAGGCTTTTTTCTCCTCTAACTGAATGTCTCTGACCAGTAGAGAAAATAATTTTTTTAAAAAAATAAACTAGTAAGAATATTAATAATAATTAGAAAAATAGTTCAGACCAACAGGATTTTCCTCCCACTTCCCACTCCTATTAAAATACTATTTCCAGAAGATTCCTTTCTAACTCTTTATCAATACCATCATTATATGCTGTACGGCAGTGAAGTGCATCTAATGCTTGAAGAGAATAAAGCAACTCAGATGTGTTTGTTCTACTGAGCCACCATTTCTACATTTTTAATTTTTTTTTTTTTTAAGAAAAGTTGACAGCAAAAATAAAACTGTAGTCCTATGAGAAAAAATAGAGCTTTGTTGGCTATTTATTCCAAAATATAAAGCTTGTTATATCCGTTACACAGACCCTACCAATTCTTACCGTTCGTTCATAATGTCTTTTAAAAAGTCAGTTTCCAAAAATAAAAAGGAAACAATTCTACATTACTGTTGAAGATGTTTAAAAATCTGTGAGAGGACATGAAGCCAGGACTATTCAAAACATGCAATATCCTGAGAAACTATTTTCAACATAGATTAAAGAAACTAATTTATACATAAATCCTACTTTTTCCTCAAAGCAATGTTAATATTTTAAGTCCTAAATTCCATTTAAAAACTAAAGAAGTGGTCCCTTACAATACCAGTAAAAAACAATACTCATTTGGGGGCAGGAAGAAGCACCCACTCACAAAAGACTTCTCATCAACGGACTAACATTTGACAAAAATCAGTGGAAACAGCAAAGAAGCCAATACAACTTCCAGTGCCAAGGAGCCAGATGGCACTGCTGGAAAAATTATATCTACAGACTGGCAGCTTGATCCCATGATTATGGCCCAAGGGAGGAGGAAGAGGAAAACAAGAGGTATTTCAGTGTGATGGAGTAAATCAATTATCACCAGCTCACTATGGCATTTTCACATTATTTTTATACCACATTCTAAATATCGCTCAAGTGAACGAGAGCATTGGAAGATTACAGCAATCTGAGGCAGAAAAAAAGGTGTGCCATACATTAAAAAAGCAGTATGTACTTAAATGTACCTCTGCCAACTGCTTGATACAGTCCATATTTCCAAATGAAATTTGGAGATATATTGTCATTAACAAGTAAAAACAAAGTTTTTGTTTTGCTGGTTTTACTTTTGACCTAAAATTCCAAAAGTTATCTACAAAGATTACAGACAAAAACACCTCTGCACTTCCCAATATGACTACATTCTTTTGTGTATTTTCAACTCTTAACATGCAGTTATCTTACACATACAATTACTAAGTAACCATTTTGCTAAAATATTTCAAAAATCTTTGATCAAACAAGTTTGTGGTAGTCTCACCAAATATTTTTCTGATAAAATAGAGTATTAAAGCTAGCTTCTGAAGAAGCTGTTAGAGAAAAATCAGCCCACTCCTACTATAAGGAAAGCAGATCTAGAAAACTAAAAGACAAGTGTTTCCCCCACTACCTTCACATGCATATATATTCAAATCACTAAACACAAAACAGACAGAATTATGAGAATGTGTTAGACTCTCCCTGTGAAAACAGGCAAGGTTAATATTTTTTTTAATTGGAAGTCAATGACAACGCTTGCCTTAACTTTTTTTCCAAGAAACTGTAATAATAAGGCCCATTTCCTGTACCCATCCTTGCAAAAGAACACATCCAATTATCTACCAAAGAGAATTGGACCACCATCACTTCACTTGTTTCCAACCCATTTTCATCTTATTGCACAGCCACGTACACAACCTAAATATCCTCCTGCTCCCATTCGCATTATTTCAACACTAATCCTTTCCCCTTACCTCTTCAATGTAAAGCAGTGATGAACAAGTGCAGATATGTGATGTACATAATAAACTAACTGCACCTTCGAATACATATTATGAGTATTTATACCTCACCCATGTCCAAGCTGTGAAAGCCTCATCCCTGGTGTGTTCAAGGCCAGGCTGAATGGGACTTTAAGAACCTGGTCTCATGGAAGACGTTCCTGCCCATGGCAGGGGAGTTAAAACTAGATGATGTTTAAGGTCCCTTTCATCCCAAACCATTCTATGATTCTATGATGCAGAGAGATACAAAATTTGACTGCTGAGTAACAAGCAAAAGTTGTTTTATATGAAGAACAGGATATCTCTGAAAAGGTATTACCAGGCCCTGATGTACCTCGCCTTAAGAAACGCGTGTCCAGGTAGGCAGAGTAAATATACAGGACAGGAAAATTTCGTTTAGAGCAGAAGAGGTTTTCCTCCATTATGCAGTGTAGGTTCATTCATAATGCCTTGCCCAAAAGGGGCTCAAAACTATTTCTGACTACCAGCAGTAGAGAAGACAAGACCAAGATACTCGCAGGATGTTACCCATCATTACAGTGATAGCTAGTGGTGAATAGGCTGTGCCTAATATTAGTGAACAAACTAGTAATTCTAGTTCGGAGAAAATGTGGCATTCGGCAGCTCTAGTCTGCTACTCTACTCTTAAATCCTACTGTTGTAGGTAATCCAAGTAAACACCTGCAAAAAATTACTGAGGAAAATATCAAACTAATACTGCCAAGTGACAGATGTCCAAAGAAGTATGGTTCCTGCAGAAAATTTTTAAGCAGCGAACAAGTATCTGCAACATCTGCTTGTGAAGGCCAGTAATGAAATAGTCCATTCAGTAGATACCATAAAGATTTAATCTACTATATGGGAGTTTTTTTGCAGAACAATTCAATAAACCTTTTCATGACATAGCTTTTACTCTTCCACTCAAATTTAATCTCAAAATTCACAAATATTAATCCACTACAACCCTGCTTATTTTTAAAAGCGAACAAACCCAAATCCACTAAAATTACTGCCTGGACTGCCTGATACAAAACAGGCCTGTTTGAACCCTGCTTATGATCTACAGATTCACTTTGCACCGCTACAGAAAGAACTAATCAGTTAATACACAAAAACAGGAACAAGAGAAGAATCTTCTTCTGTTCATTAGGATTGATACACACTTCATGCATGCAATAAATTAAATACTGGCACAAATTCTTAATCGCCCATTCAGAGAAAGAAATGCCTATTAAAGAAACTTAGCTTGTACTTACGCTGCAAGGCTATACTTTTTTTCCCAGTAGGTTTCTATATCCAGGGACCTCTAAAGCTTCATCCTCGAGACAAAACATGAATTACCACGCAGAGTATTTTTTTAAATAGTTCTGATCTACTCTAAAATAATGAAAACACTATGGATATGTAGAAGTCTTTCTCCCCAAGATGTTTGTGACTTCTACATAGCATATGCTAAAGACAGACCCATTTTTCTGTCGTATATGGCAGATTTCAGGAAGGAAAAGATGCCTCTTGCCTTGAATGCGAAGCAGCATCAATCTGTTGGACTTCATCCTCTGGCACCACAAGGGTACCCACCTCAAGGTGCCACTGGAGTATCATGAAGCTGTGCTATCATCTACAACTCATGCATCTTTCTGGTTCTAGGAGGAAAGGAGTAAGGAGCAGAATGGAAGCTGCCTGGCCACTACTGCTTGGCAGGAAGAAAGAGGAATTACAGGGCAATCAGAAGGTAGAAATTCACTCAATCGAGATAAAGCACCAACAAGGTCCTAAAATCATAATTAACTACTGCCAAAACATACTTGAAAAGCTTATCACATATCCAAGAGGCAGAAGGAAAACCTCTCCTCTTCCTTTTTATGTCAGCTATTTGTAATGTATAAGACTCAAACTAGAACAACATCAGGCCAACAAGCAATATAATGTAAATAGACAAATCCATTCACTTCAACTTTCTGGGCTTTTTTTAAAACCATAATATTGTTACATATCTTGAATAAAATTATGATCTAATATGAAAAATAAATGGGTTAAGCAGGTCATTATTTAGTTTTTATTGTGGATATTGTCCTATGTAGTGGTGGAATATACATGGCTGTTTTGTCATTGCTCAGTCACTGAAGCAACATAGATGAAATAAAATGAGCAACAAACCATGTCATCTCTCCCATGGGAGAAAGGTAAATGTTAAAAGAACACAGGGGTTTATTGTTTGATAGGAAGTTTTTCATCATGATAATTAGAAGTTCAAACATTTTAGTATCATCAATTTGTACACACTGTTAACCTATACAATGCCATTTTTAACTTTATTGTTGACTTTATTAGGGCCAAAATTTCACTTAAAACTTCTGCTTCCTCGCAGAAATTACTCCCTTATGTTCTGTACAAATGGTTTAAATCAAATTTAATTAGATTAGCTTTGCATATTTCAGATGCACTTTTTTTCTGAACTTCTTGTTTCTCCATCTAAGTCATTGCTGCTATAACGCACTGCTATGGATCCTACAAACAAACCAGCAAACAACCAAGCAGTTCAGTTGTTTGTTCTTTTCATAACGTTTCAAAAGCAGCTACATGTGGAAAGTTATAAAGATTCCATTCAGTCATCAAAAATATTCATTACAGAAGGAAAAAAAATTGGAAATACACAATTGCCATGTCTTTTATGGACAAAAGAAAGTCAAATGTCAACAGATTGACAGAGTTTAGGGTATGTATCCTCTTCTAGCAGAGTGCAGCACTGGGACAAGCTGTCCAAGGGACAGTGCAATTGCACCAGTAGAGATTCTTAGGCAAGATGAGACAGGTGCCCACCAAGAAATACCTCAGGCAGACTATGGGTGACACATTGATTTCACTCTTGAGGCCTCTCCTATTCAACAAGGAGTTGATCTTCTTTACAGCTTTTGACAATTTCAACAAAGTTAGCACCCTCTTCTCATGTGTTAAACAAACAGATCTGCATCTGGGAATTTATGCTCATATGGTTGGTCCCACATGCACCAATGCATGGTGCACACACTTTTAAAAAATACTTCATATTTTAAGTTCCTCTTCAGTATGTTTTACTTTTTACAGTGTTCCATCAGCTTGTAAAAGATTGTATTCTCGGTGACATCTAAACTGTCCATAAAAGACTCAGCCTAAATTTGTAGTGATGCATCCTTCCTCTGACAACCTCAGCATACCACATCGGGAATTTTATACTTTAGTCTTTCTGCTTATGACTGCGTTGCTAATTACAATTTTTCAGAATTTTGAAAGCAACATTTCTGATCATCGTATTACTTTCTCGGATAGAAATGCAGAATCATAACCCCCTTCACAATTCTGACAAGAACTAGCAGCCCCTCAAAATAAAGTTAGCATGCCGAAGTCCAGTCTTTACCCATTTTTCAGATGATGGGCTACTGCTCTCCTGCCAGTTCCCAGTAAGAATATAGAGTAGAAGCCACCTTTTCTCATCGAAGATCACGTGTCCAAGTAAACCTAGATCTTGCTTCCCCTCAATATGACCTTCAATATTCAATCTTGAATATTTAAAAATATATAAGGACTAATAAAATACCTGGTTTTCTGCCTTCAATGAGATCTACCTATGAGAAAAACAAGACAAATAAAGAAGTTTCTCACTCCTTTGAATGGCTGTCATGAACTTAAGTTTGTACCTCTCTCTCCAATACTGAAAGCAAATAACTAATCTCCTACAATAACTCAGGTAAACTCCCAATGCTGTCATCCCCAAGACAACCAAACATCCTCTCCATATACATGATTATGTTACTAAAAAGTGGTATACCAACACAAGACTGGAGGGATAAGAAGGGCAAAAGGAGAAAGGATAGAAATTCCTAGTTGCATTTTCCATTCTCCAACCTTTGATACCTTAGCTGCTAGCAGCGCTTAAGTGGCTCTGTGAGGAGCACAGTTTTTGCTTTAATATAGTGCCTCAAAAATAAATTCAGTAGGAACGTAGTTGAAGAAAGTGGGAAAACACTTGTGTGTATGCACAAAGACAAAATCTTACACTGAACTCTACCACCTTCTTCAGTGACAGTATTCAAACAACTATGCCTAACAAATAAGAAAAATAGAGGGGGAAAAAAGCTTAATCAGTACTTGTATTTGAGACTTAAAATGTAAAAAGAAGCAGCATGCAAAATTCAGTCACACAATTTTTCTTTCTCACTTGATCAATCAAACTGCAAAATGTGATGCTCATATTAAGTAAATACTATAGCTCACGTAAAATAGTTGACTCCAGCCTACAAAGACTTGTATAGAACTTTTCCAAAGCAACTACATGAAAACAAAGTATTGAAGCCTGCTGCTTCATCCAAAAATTATAGCAAGAAAATCATGCTGCAGGAGCAATAAATTTTGCTCATTTTCAAGACCGCGCTTTGATGACAAACAGTTAAAGCACAACCTTTTCATTTACTTGGAGAACTCCTCAAAGTTCTCCAAGTGCCTAGTTTTGCTTGCTCCAGCCCTACCTTCCTCCACTTCAGCTATGGGGAAATTTAATAAGAGATTCTCAGGCTGTTTAAAAATTTTCTACTAAAAAGCAAATTTTACTCATAAACGACAGCCAAATATGATAATCTGAAGAGCATACAAGTCCTCAGACACATTTTTAGTACTTCTTTCATCCTTACACTCTCAAGGCAGCATTTCTACACCTTCCATAGAAATGGCAATGATCTAAACTATTTCATCACACCATTCACTGTGATCTTTTAGATCCAGTAATTATCCAATTACATACTCCCTGCAGAGCCAAACAGACATGTCTTCTTCAGAGGTCCACTTGCAAAGTCAGAAAGTTTGGTCCTTTAATACTAGTGACATTTCATACTATAGAATCAAGTTACCACACCATAAACAAACAAAAAAAACCCCTGTTTAAAAAAACCCCTATATTTCAAAAAAGAAGATTACAGTGTTATTAAACAGGAAAGTTTAAGCCTGCCATTGAACCTGTATTTAATACCATCCTAGGAAACTTGAAAATTAAATGAAAAATAGTAACTTTTTTCCCATTTACTTCTCAACGAAAAGTAAGTTTGTTTCCAACTTGAAAGAAAATCTTGGTATTTCAATTTTTAAGTATTTTGGTGTGCTTTGGTTTTTAACTAATCAAGACATACGTATCTCCCACTACATACCTTCTTCAATACACAGATGGAAGGGGAGTAAGAAATTACAAGACATAACATTGTTATACAATGTACTATACAAAAACCTGTCATTTAAGTTGCAAGAAACCTAGTCATCAATAAGTGAAAAAATACCTTGCTCAAAAATCAATTATGTTGAGTCTTTTGTATAGAGAAGTAGTACACCTTTCAGGCAACTGGTATTAATGAGGAGACATGGCTATAGAATCTCCATCTGTTTTTCTGACAAAGCTGTGACTACTCCAGTCTCTCATTGAAATTCCATTAATCTGGTGCACCAAGGACCAATGCGAAAATCAAAACTCCATCTAACCCTTTATCAGCTCACAATAACCTACAAGTGAACTCTGCCTGTTAGCATACAGCAAGTTATGATTTTGCTATCAATCAGGCTGTTAGCCAATAAAAAAAAAAAAAAATCAAGTTAAGACCAGAGTGCCTGGCTGTGCTGTTTTGTTTGGTCTGTCTTGTTTTTCAGTTTGTTATTTTATTTGGGGGTTTTGTTGTGTTTTATCCCTCCTCCAATTTCTGTAGGGTGTCTGGACATGTAAGCCCATGCATCATTCTCTTTCGTTGTGATTTAATTGCTGCCAGCAATCAAGTCAAAGCATCACTGAAGTGTGCTTGAATTTCATTAGATGATATAACTTATGCTACTTTCCTACAGTACCTAATAAACCATAAAGAAACCAAAACACATATGGCTTGAGGGAATAACTGGAAAATTAGGTGGCCATTTGGGAACTGAGTGAACTTTTGAACCAGAGGAACAGAGAAAAAGAAATATTAAAAGGAAAGACAGACTTAGAATGCACACAGAGACGTGGGGGTTTGACCTTTTCAGTACCTAGAAAATTACATTAGCATTATGAAAAATACATATCATGTTTAGAGTTTATAATCCATCAAAGTTTAGATACTTTGTTAGTGCCTACCATAAGGTAAAAGTCAAAAGGACAACATAACAATCAGATTTGACAAAAGGCCTTTAGGTGACCTGTGCTAATTTAGTTATCCCATACTTATTGTTAAATGGATTATCTCTCTTGTAATTAATACACCATTAGACAAAGGTCACACAAAAACTCCAGGATTTTACAATGACTGTAACATACACATAATACACTAATTCTTTATCTGTTACCAAGCGTGTGCCTTCACAAATTATGTTTTGACAGTAATGCCGCAAAGTCAAATTGTGACACTTTCAGAAATCATACAAACCTTGCAGCCTAACTCAAGTATACAAAGAGAAATGCCTTGGGGTTTTTTAGCAGAAAACACATGTAGAAGGTTTTACATAACAATAAGAATAGACTCAAATATAAATAAAAATCACCTCAGTTTGGTTACCTACAGGTAGTGCCCTCTGTTAACTCTGAGACCCTTGATCCTACACAAATCAGGTTTTAGATCTGTACAGAGCCCTGCTGAACTGAACTGGTAATTACGTAAGATCAAATATCTTACAGACCCAGTTTCTTGAGTAAGATTTAAATACTGAACATTAACAGACTGCTAAAAAACTAAAATACAGTATTAAGCTTCAACAAACCCATTTATGCCTATTAGACTGAAATAAATGGCACCTCTGGGGATCAACCCACCTTTTATAAGATTTTCCCAACATACATTTTCATACACAGGCTAGGTGGCTAGACTGGAATGATGAATTATACACGTTAAAATCAAAATAGTCTTAGAATGACACATTGGACATTCAAAGAGAAAAAGAGGATCACTGTTTACTCCAATAAATTACGTATTTACACATCAGAATTTACCACTTTCTCTCAAATTTTCCTCGTGCTACACTCCCACTTGGTAATTAAAGAGGATTTATCACAAAATACAGAAAGACCAGCAAGTTAAAATAACCTCAAATACAGAAGAATCAGACCCTCTATATTTCTACCTAAACTGGTATGAATTAGTCAAGATATTGCTGAGCAGCTATTATACCTACTCTCACACCTTCCAAAATAAGCTAAAAATTCATCACCCATGTGTACAAACTCATATGGTATTTCACACAGTCTTGCATCAGCATTCTTCAGCCATTCATTATTTAGGTTATGAACATTATCACTTTTCTCTTGATTAACTGTTTTGAAACAATTCTATAATCATATCTCCTATTAAATAGTCATATAATTTTGTCACATACCCTTTATGCAATCAGTACCATGTTATTAAGTTACAATTAGAAATAATGATAAGATTATGTTTGTAAGCAAAAATAAATACATGGAAAGTTGCATTCATCTGTAGTTTTGAAAATTAGCTTGGGTTTTCTAAAAGCCATACTCAATTTGACTGATAATTACATTTCAACCAGAGAGCAAAAAGGCCTGGTTTTACTTTTTCTAATAGAAGGTCACACTGCCAACATGCAATAAGCTCAATATAAAAAAAAAAAGTGTGATTATTATTGTTATACATTTTACAGAGTTCTGGACATAAAAAAAATGCATTATTCTGAATCAGTGGTTAGAAGGTTTATCACTTATGCATGTACTTGACTTATCCCTGTTCTGCAATAGACATAATTTTATACCTCATAAAAGCAATTTATGTTTCCAAAGGGAATAATCTGGATAATATAAAATGTGGAGTGCTACATTGCAGGAAGCATATTTTCATTCAGCAATTGTATTTCGAGATGGAGCTGCACAGTTTGATCATCATATCATGTCAGAAAACATCACTCACTAGTAAGTCTGTCTAACTTCTAGTGCCACAAATTAATATACATCGTTAATTTATTTGTACACATACTTAATTTACTGCCATATATTATCCATAGAAGGTGTTTATATTATGTATACAACAAACCAATCTCAAAAATATGGACACCATGCTAAAGCAAGCTTGTTAACTGCTGAAATATTCAACTGTCCATGTCTTCAGAACAGTCGCATTTAGCATTAAACTTAATGAATACAAAATAAAACAACGTGGAAAACAGCTATGGCGCGCAGACTTTTTTTCAATGTAAACCCGAACTTAAAATTTATATAACAAAACCGTTGTACAGAAGACTGTCTTAATGGAAGGAAACACTGCAGGAATAATTAATTTAATATTTTATGAACCTATTCTGCATGGAGTTCGCAGAAAAATATCAATCACATAAACTGTTTCATTATTTATTAGATAAATAATACAGTAAGCCATTAAGTAGCACAATAAAATTAAGCAAGAATCTGATAATGTTGAATTAACAAACAATTTGATACTACAAATATTCACACTGGTTTAGCCACTGATCTATCTTTAAAAACATATGAATCTACGGAAGAAGCTTTGTTACCAAAAAACACGAGTTTAGAAACACCGCGTAAATTCGAGACAGCTTCACTATGCTCTAGGACCACTAGAGAGAGCTCTTCAGTTCTTTTAAAGGTTCTTGTAAAGGTAAGAAAAGTGTCCAGCTGTGCTGCTTATCTGTTTATCTGTTTTCCAACACTAACATTCGCATCACGAGGATCTGATTACATCAGTTCATAGCAAACTGGCAAATCTAGTGCATTCTAAGGTAAACAGTGTCACATACCATCAGGAGGTGCTTCATCCTCTTTATCATATCGGTCAGATGCTATTGAGATGCTATCAGGAGGCGAAGAAAGAGAGTTCTCAGACTCGTCCTCATCTTCCAGCTCTGTAAAAGTCAATATACATTGCTAGTTAAATAGTCTATCACACAAACACACAGACTAAAAGTAAAGAGGATATTAATTCCTATCTGGAACTGAAAAAATCCTATTTCTCATGGACACTTGCAGGCTCCAGCGCAGCTGTGAGCGATGCCGTTCTAGCGCTACTTTCTGACCTGATGCGTAAATGCTGCTGGAGCAGTTTCCCAAAACGCTGTCATATAATGAACCTGCATCCCAGCACTGCACAGCTGGCAGCTTCTCACAAGGGGGGAAAGAAACACCACAGCAAAAGGGAGAAAGAGGAAACACTGGCAGAAGGAAAAAAGGAGAGCACCAGGCTCCGCTTCTGCCTGTCCTAGTGCGGGATGGAGCTGCAGCAACTTCCCTCCCAGGAAATGCCAACCTACTGTTGGCAGCAGTTTGTTGACCTCTGCCCACTTTCACTTTTCTTCACTGTAATTAGGCACTGCTTCGCAAACTGTGTGTGTATTCCTCCCACGAAAATAGAAGCGGAATCGCCGTTTGGCAGCACCTGGGATGAACCTGTGGCTTAATGCAGCATTCTGTTAATGAATTTCTTGCCCAGCTGAGAGCCCCACTACAATAGATACAAAACCTACATTATCAGCTATTCTAAGGCACTCCGATCAGTGTCATGCATAAGCGTGAAGGTCTGGGAAAGATATACTGAAATCAGTATTAGCCAAGTCTTTCACCTAATTAGGCAAAATATAACTTCTTCCCAAAACTCAGTATATTTCTCATATATGTTTAATACATCTAGGCAAAGAAGAGAGGGAAAAATAACAAACTACATTGCTCCTAAAAAAAACAAAGTCTTGGTGAAGGAGAAAAAACTAAATATGGCAAAAATCACCAGACCGGAACCATAAAGTTGATGCTCCAATCGATTAAAAAATTTTTTTAAAATTCCAAATTTCTTGAAAAACATGTAGCACTAAATTGTTCAAGCACTGCCTTTTGGTATATACATACACAAAAAGCTTTCTAGAGACCTTCAAATATCCTTCTCTATTAATGTGTTTCCTTTTGGGGGACTGAATGGTAAAACTAACTTCTAAGAATCCAAAATAAACCCATGCATAGTGAAAATATTCTTCTCCACAGACACAGGAATTGCTTTCATCAGTAGGACTGCCTAGCCATGGCTGAGTTTTACCCCCTCCCATTTAATAATGGAAATACACAAAAAATTCAGAGACTATGTCCAGAAAGCACCATGGCTGTTTGTAAAGAACAGCAAGTTTTCTATGCAGTTAAAACAACAAAGCCTAATATCTGCTTTGCTGGAGTTCTTCTATATTCAAAGGTTGTCAAATACCAGCCAGGCTTTCCCTTCATTAATTTAATATGCTTTTCCTATGGAAGGGAAAGAGTCCTTCCAAGCTCCCATGCCATTTAACAACTGCTCTGAATCTGAACCTGACTCCAACCTATTTTTGACACAGCCATCTTCCAGTAGCACGCCAGTCATCGTGTTAATCTGATCAAAATATTTGCACTTCATCACACCTGTCAAACCAATCAAAAGTAAATTATTTCTCTCTAGAATTCACCTCTTCCTCCAGAGAGAAAAAAAAAGAGCAGTTAGCACATGAACAGAAAATATTAATGCCATATTTATAACCAGCATGATCATCTTTCACACTTAGAGGCTAGAGACCAGTTGCCTGTCTCTCTTTGCCTATATATATCTTTATCAGAAGATACACTCCATATAAAAAGAGCAAACATGATATTCACAACCTATACAAAGGCAGAAGTTGTTCCACTCTTTTCCTGTCCTAAACTTTTAGTAGTACTAGAATGAAAAGAATATATGTGCAGATGTAAGCCCTGGCTGTCAGTCAAAAATGTCCTCTTATCAGCTATGCATAAACATGTTATCATTTAACCTTCATGAAAGTGCCAGCATAAATTTAAAATATTAGGCTGTATTTCTAGCAGAAAACAACTGCACAAACACCATACTCCAGCACATATAATTCATGGGCTGAATGGCAAACCTTAGTATATTTGAATGAATAACACTTGTGGATGACTAATAGGTGAGTACATATGTAGACAGAACATCTCCAGAGGATTTTGCCTCACTCAGCAATACATAATTTCTTATTTAAGTTCACATAGCTGCACTGTTACCTCGCTCTTCCACTAAGTCACCATACTACCATTTCCCAATTACGCTTAGGATTTCAAATTCAGTAAACATTCGTGCTTTACTTTCATATAAAAGCCAGATGACCTAGAAACAAGGGACTTTTTAATACATACATATTCAGGGCACATCACATACCTATCCCAGATTGTGCTGGCTTTGGCTTGGATAGAGTTAATTTTTTCCACAGTAGCTGGTATCAGGCTATGTTTTGGATTTGTGCTAAAAACAGTGTTGATAAAACAGGCATGTTTCAGTTACTGCTGAGCAGTGCTTACAGAGTCAAGACCTTTTCTTCTTCTCACACTGCCCCACCAGTGAGAGGGCTGGGGGTGCACAACAAGTTGGGAGTGGACACAGCCGGGACAGCTGATGCCAACTGACCAAGAGGATACTCCATACCATATGATGCCATGCTCAGCATGGGGGGAAAAGCTGGGGGAAAAAGAAGGAAGTGGGGGACGTTTAGAGTGATGGTGTTTGTCTTTCCAAGTCACTGTTACTTGTGATGGAGTCCTGCTCTCCTGGAAACAGCTGAACACCTGTCTACCCATGGCAAGTGATGAATGAATTCCTTGTTATGCTTTGCTTGTGTGTGCAGCTTTTGCTTTATCTATTATATCAACTTCATATCAACCCATGAGTTTTCTCACTTCTACCCTTCCGATTACCTCCTCTATCCCAGCGGAGGCAAATGAGCAAGGGACTTCATGGGCCTTAGCTGCCATCTGGCATGAAAACCATGACACAGTTATATACTGTATTTGAAACAACAAAAAACATGGCAACACTGAAGGTAGATTTATAATATAACAAGTTTTTCTTCTATGTCTACAATATCCAAATTTGAAATGCTCTTGAAACAAAACAACCAAAAAACCAAAATTGTTGAAATTGTTAAGAAGAAAGAAATTGCACACTCAGTGCTTTACAGCTGTCAAAGCATTCTCTAGATATTGAATCCTAAACAAGGCTTGAAAACTTCCATGGAAAAAAAGCCCTCATTGTGAAAGACAATCAGAACAAATATATAAATCCTATGTCATACAATACTACATTTAGGTACCCACACTTCACGTGAAAAATGTGGAGAATAGGTGGCAGACCCTGGATAGAGGTACAAGCAACCTGCACTCATGCAAGACTAGATTAAACAAAAAAAATCCTCCATTTTTTATTTTAGAATAAATAAAAATAGTAGCAAATATATAATAGTTTTCATCAATTTATATTATACACAGAAAAATACAACTCCTAAATCATCTATTTCGTACAGAACTGCAAGCATTTCAATAGGAAAGCTGACTCACTGTGCTCTGAAGCTGTAACAGGCAACATTTCACATGTTTATGTACTGGCATAAAAGAAGGACTACTTCCTGGTATCAGCCTTGGGGTTTTTGCCTCCTAGTTCTGTCAGGGTTAAAAGATATCTTAGGACTGCATGCTATTAATATATAAAGATATTGCTCCTGACAGTTCACAGAGAGGTTTCCTGTTGATCCTCTGCCATCTCCTACGTTCCCACTCAGGGTAATCTCTGCCCTTTCTCCACTTTACATGCTCCTCCATCAGTGTGTTTCAGTGAAGTTTATACTCCACCTACGGAGTAAGAGCAGACAGAATTGCATCTGAAGCTCCATGTGTTACTCCTTGAACAGTCAGAGGAGTCAGCGTCGAGCAGCACAAACCACTATTCTCTTCAGGTGCCAAGTATCTAAAAATACACTCAAAAAGCATCAATAAATTAAAGGAAAGCATTCAACTTGCACTTATGTAATAGAAAACTGAACTACAAAGCAACAATGGGCATCAGGTAAATGTATCCAATACAATTTGCAGGCATAATTGAAAGCATTGCTGCCTAATCAAACATCTAAAAGCAAAGCATGCTCAAACAAAATGTCTATAGACTCATTAGTTGGCAGCCATTCCATTACAATCACACATAATGTCAGTAGTGCCTTGAACCCATGCCAATGACAACAGCATAAATTTTGCATCTCATTTCTATGGTCATAAAATTAATGACCAGTTTAAAAATACTTCTCTGCAAAAGTTATTGCCTAAAGAAATGACATGAATGTGTCCCTGTTATGCAGCCACAAGTATAATTATGGAGTTGATGCTCATTAATATACTTTCTTGTTTCCCCACAATAACATATGATTTATCTGGAAGTTGGGGAAAAAATTGATTAATTAAAGGCAGATATTTAACAGTCTCAATAACAAAAATATGTACATGAACTGACCCTATTCTCCAGTTTCTGCAACCTAAACTAATCTCTTACAGGTTTGATAGCAGAATCAATATTTTATGATGTCTGTAAAAAAAAAAAAAAACAAAAACAAAAACCCATACAATGTCATTCCTTATTAAATGCTACCTTTCCCATTACAGCTTATTTATTGATTCAGGAAATAATGCATACCAAAGGGTAAGTTTACCACATTAGGAATGGAGCATAAAACAAACTATCTTCATTGTAACAAGGGCTGTAATTCAGTTCCTACCCCCTGTTCTGAAGACTTCCAACAAATTTAGCTGGTAAAAAAGCTCAATGTAATGAATAGGACCATATTATATCATAAGAATTCAGCTTTAAAAAAAATCCAGACTTTTTTTTTCCCCCAAGAATTCATGTTCTCCTGCAACAGTGAGATTACAATAATGAATTCCTAAGCATTAAAGATACTGCTTACACCACTTACTCTAAAAAAGAGTAAGCGAGATGTTTCAGCCAATGCCTCTGAAAGAGACTTGCTAGCTCATATCCTCACAGATAACTAAACACTTTCAATTTATTTCTAAAAATGTCTAGACAGAATGATGCATTAAAACTGCTCAAGTATAAGAGAAATAAAACAACTCACGAAAATAAAAAGACATGCAGGTCACACCACCCTGCTTCTTGCCATTTCAGAAGGTCCCAAGTCAGAGCACGCTGAAATCAGTTCCTCCTGTCCAACCTCTGCTGCAGTAACAACCCACCAAACAAAGGACTGGATGAAGCTATCAAGCAGACCAAGCAAGGTTCTCACTACACAGCTTTTCATAAGAACAAGTAGGCAAAGCTGCTTTCAAGCTGGCAGGGGTATACTTTAGCCCCTTAAGATAGGGGCCTCTTACATTTTTAAGATGCTATTGACCCAATCCACCAGTCACCCTGCAAGACTGGATTCTTCTGATAACCAATTTTTCAATGCGTGCTTTGCCATGCAGTCTGCTCCTACACACTCATTCCTGAAAGGCCTTCTAGGGTCCTCTATTAACATAATGATTTTTAATGGCTTGTTTTGTAAAGGTCAAGTAGAAACTCTTTAGCTGCTGCTACTTAAAACAGTACTGAAACAACACTAAGTTTGCAAGCAAATACGCTTCAAGCAAGAAAAGCAACAGCAACTTTTACGTGCTGAGTTGCCTGTCATTCTTATGATGCATATCACAACAAGACCATTTTGTGCTGCACTGGTGGGTGTGTCTCGCATTACTTGAAATTGCCCTTGGCATGGACACTTCACAGGTAACAGCTGTGTGTAGCTGAAAAGGACAACACAGTGACTTGCCCACAGTGAAACCTCTCAGACTTCTGGGACAGCATGATATCTGGCATACTTTTAATGCATTTGATGGTCTCTCCAGAAATACATCATGATGATCCTCCAAGAACTGGGTAACAACTAAGCCATATCTTTCCCGTTTATGGTCAAATACTAATGATGTATTTATGCTCTTGACTAAAAAGTTCAAGTGTGTTACAATATAGAACTCGCATGCACATGCGGCTCTGGTGACCACAAGATACTAACTCCCTTTCTCAATTCTGAAGAGACTCCTACTTGCTGCCATTTCCTGAAAGAGAGTTTACAGAGGAAAAAAAAAATAAAAAGGAAATATCACCTCTTTTCAAAAACAGAAAAGACAAAAATATAAAATACAAACCCTTTGCATACAGTGCTACTCTAACAGCTTGACTATTTCCAGGAAGCAGAGGTCTCAGGCTTCAGACACACTCTGCTCTGCCAAGAGCCAGAAGCATCTGAGTCATCTAAAAGTTTCCTACAGGTGCTCCCAATAATTACATAGTGAATAACACTAATGCTCTAGAGACACACATTTACCCTCTATTATGCTACAGTGAAAAAAAACCCAAAAGTGGACCACCATCAGTTTTTATCAGAGTGAAAAATGCTAGTTAGAAAATGTTATGTCATACTTTTCTGCATAATTTAGTGCCACGGATCAGATATGAGGTGCACTGAATGCTTTATGGAGAACTGGTTCTGCAAATTCCCATAGTATGACTCGATTTGGCTAGTACTTTTGATGTCTCACTTTCAACATTGAGCCAAAATATTTTTCAAAAAGTGATTAAAAATACATATTTTACTAAAATAAATGCATAGAACAGATGGCAAGTGAACTTCAAACACAAATACAGTTCCTAGAGCTTAGAGTGCTTCTGCCAACTTTAGCACTATTTTTAGCATAAATTGAAAACAAGGTTCTTTTAACTAAACATTTTGGCAGTCACAGTATTGATTCAATTAATCTCGAAACAGAGAAATGCCAAAAACTGTATTAAGTCAGAATCTTTGACAAAGTTCAGACTTTTATACCCTTAGTGGAATATTAGTTTTATAAAAAATGAATCCAATTTGTATGCAAATTACCTTTGTTTTCAAGTTTCTTCCCAATTCTAAGATCTAGAACAGGTTGCTGAGTGTGACTACAGCTTTGTAGTTTTGCTTAAATTGCTTAGATCAAGAGTCAAATATTTCAAATTAAAGGAAAAAAAGGCAGCGGTGTCTAAGATAAAGACATTTCTACAGATTTCTTCAATTTAAGAATAAAATAGATACAATAAATGTCTAATAACTTAAAAAAATAAAATTTGATGAAAGATCAGTGGATTGGATACAAATATAATTGTACTTTTTTGGTCATAAGCACAACATGGACTTTCTTTATCCATAAATCAACAACATACTTAACTGTAAAAGTCAGTGTTAAATCAGGTAACACATCACACATGAGAATTAAATATTTTCCCACACAATTAATTTTGTGTCTTTCACTTGCACGTGTACCCACTTCTCCTAAAAAGCTTCATTTTTTTTCACGCTATATAGATACAAAAGACGCTTTTATCAGCATATTTGCTGACCTGACAGACAACATCAGAAGGCTTCTTTCTAGGAGTATTCAAGAAAGTCCTCAGATTCATCAGTCTGGTTGCAAAGAAGTATGTATGCACTTTCTGAGAGAGATGCACATGGATGATTATCGTTTTAAAGAGCCTGGTTCTACTTGTACACATGCTCTTCGACTATTTTTTTTTTACTATTATTATTATTCTTTCAAACCTCCTTGCTTTATCCTTATGAAAGGCAGGATTCTGTGTGCTATTGGCCAAAGTCCATAAAACAAGAGTTTACAAATAGCTTAGTCAAACTAGCTAATCACTACGTGCAAAGTCAGTGGAGCTTCAAGAACATTCAGTGATGAAAGAGAGTGGAGTGAAAAGTATGCCCACAACACATACTTGTGGAACAACTCACAAGCTGAAGGAGCTGCTGCTTGAGAGACCAGAGTCAAGTATCATTATGTCCTACGGGAAACATGAATTTTGAAAGTGTTAGTCCACTTCTTTCAGCCTCCAAAAATACTTCTGGATGCATCTGAAAGCATGACAGGTCACAACTCACAAGATTCTAGAAAACAGCTGATGTAGTGTAACTACTACACCATAATAACACACCATGACAGTATGAACTATTCTTCACCTGCCCTTTCAGCTACAACAGAGATTATTTTATTTACATTTTAAAAATTAAGTAACTGCTACCACAAAACCAAGAACAGTAAATATGGAGTTTAAATGTACACAGTAGTTTTTATTCTTCCTAGTTTGTTTCAGTGTAGTTTCCACATTTCTGCTCTCACCCCTCCTTTTTTTCCTAAAAGGTATTATCCTTTTTTCACCTTATATATTGAGATATTTCTTCCTTCTCTGGAGGGGGTGGAACTGACTATCACTGCCTTCTGAGTTTTCAATACTTTCCAAATTTTCCATTTTTCAAATGTCTAGGTGTGCACAGAGGTATGAAAACAGTCAAAAAAGTTGACCTCCCTCAGCTGCTGCCACTGCTTTGTTACACCAGGAGCTGGGCAAGAATCCGACTGCTTATCTCCATGTGAGTCCTTTGTTCTACACCTACAAAAGTCACGCCTAATTTGTACAGTCCTAAAGTAACAATGACACAACCAAATAAAGTTTAGCACACACTTCTTGAACTCTGGAAATTATACCAGCAATTCATACCACTGAATCACATTCCCTCAAACATTTTGCAAGTAAGCGCAGGCTCCTGTTTCTCATAATTTTTTAATATTCCTGCGTGCAGCAAACGCACAGTAATTTGGAGAAATGTATCCTTGCTTGCAAAAAACAATGGTATAACTTCCATTTTACTGAGAAATACTGAAAACTAAGGTGTCGATGTTCGCAAGCTTCAGCACTTATAGATAGTTCTATGACCTGAACCAGAGATACATCAAGAGAATTTCTAAAAAGGCAATATATCCTTCTTAAGAATCAAATGTACTCTAATAAAAAGAAGAAGACTGAATATAATTTTCACAGAAATCAGAGCAAGTTATGCAGTAACAATTACAGACTATATAAATCAAATCATCCATTTTGCTAGAGATAATGAAATCTCATTTTTGTTAATAATTTGTGGAATTGGAAAAGAAATTCTGAATCAAATTACCAGTGAAGAAAGTAAATAGACTAGAATTTTCTTGACCTTCAAATTACGCAAAGCAATAAATGCAAACTCTGCTTTTTGTGGGCAACTCTCATGTTTATTACAGAGTCAGAGCCTCAGAAAGTTATTAAATCTTAAAAACCATGTTCTCCCAAAGTCAGATACATTTGCAATGAAACAACCACCCCACTTAATTTCATGTCAGTAATTTCCTTAATAAAATAACACTTTACTTTCCCACACTCAGTTCTGTTGGACAGTGAGAAGAGGGAAACTACATTTTATCTTCTGTAACAGTGCTGAGGTGCAATATAAAAAAATAGCAAATTATAATACAATTTTTAAACAATCACATAGTTGGAGTTTACAAAATCTTGGCAATCTTGAATCTTTAGGAAGTTTCAAGTTGCACTGTCTCTTTCAGTTGAACTGTTATGGCTGCATAACTTGATTTAAACAGGCATAAGAAATGTACGAACTTGTTGTGCCTTGTTATAACATTACTTGCCTAATATGACTTACATATTTTCACTTTCTCAGGATGTATGCTGTAGCCTACACATTTGAACCTCCTTGTCCAGAAACAGACAGTTCTTCAACCACTGCAAAAAGTGAAGCTTTGCATAGGCTTTTTTGACCTCGCACTGTGACCCTCATACCAGCATCCACAGGCTATAGGTCATGACCTCAAGAATTAGCATCATGGAAATAAGAGCCCTTCCAGGTTTAGTTACAGAACAGAACACTGTAGCAACAAACCCCTCAGTCTTCTCTAAACTGAACTCTGCAGCTTTGTTTAAACTCCACTAGAAGACAATAGATAACCCACACTTCAGTTTTCATTACTAGCACACTAAATCATCTCCTCTCCAGCTAAAGGCCTGAGCTCCTGCTGCACTATGAAAACATTCATTCAGTGTGGATCGAAAGCCAATATCATATTGCCACGAGATGATCCTATTAAAAGGTTAAAGAAACATCACTATGGAATTGAAGACTTTTGCAACGCTAAGAAAAAAGGCTGAAATAAGTAATACCTGCTAAATGTTATCTCCTAAGCAGGCTACTTTGCATACACTTCCTCTGGAAAAATAAAACGCACATCACATGGTCTTTCACAAGGCTGCGCTCTCGCTAATAAAGCTCCATCTATACTAAATTTATAACAAATAAACCCCATAACAAGCTCCATTATACATTAAACCCCGAACTACATTTCCAGGCTAATCTTTCCATCAGCGAGCGCTCTGTGATGCGCTCGCCGACGGCAGCGGGCCCCGGTGGATGTGCGCGCCCCGGGCACTCGGGCCGCAGTTCCCCGCGTGCCGCAGCAGGGGGCGCCCGCCCCCTCGGCCTCGGGCGGCCGCGGCAGTGGGAAAACCGCGGCGGCGGGAACGGCGCGGGGAGAGGGCGCGGGACTCACCTTTCTCCGGGAATTCTTGGGGATAACTGTAGAAAGAGAAGAAGAAACATCATAAAGCAACGCACACTTGCAAGCCCACGGCACGAGGACGTGGCGCAGAACAAGAACCGGTTTTCAACAAGTTTTGTAGTTGAAACTTAGCGCTGCGAGTTTTCCTTGAAAATTCTGAAGTGCTTATCTTTGGTTTAAAGTATTTATTCAGTTTTCCTTTTGCCTTTGCAGCTGAGAGAATCCCCAGACACTTCAAGGAAAACTTGAACAAAACCAAATCCAGACTGAGTAGCCTTTTCTAGGAACATCCATCTGCTCATAGGAATTTTTAAAAAAAACCACATCTTAAGGTATAAAAACGCACAAAAGCATCTTTAATTTTAATAAACCTTCTAAATGCTAACATATTCCAAAAAGTTTTGTGCGCAAGTAAAACCACTAAGCATATTTTAAAATAAACCAGTAGTTCAATGGGAAAAGAGAAAAAAAATTCAAAAATAGTGGGTATAGCTGCAAGTAAATTTGCAGAAATCTGAATGAAAATGTATTAATAATTAACCAAAAAAATATGCATGCCCAAATGAAAATTCCTTTTCAGATAAGGAGATCTCAACTTATATAATAGCCAAAAAACTCAAAAAAATTTATAATCCCAAAGGGAAAATATACTTTCATATACCTATATACCTTTTCTTCAGAGCTAAATCTTTATATTTCAGAAACAAAAATAATCGCAGGACGCAGTCTGATGATACAGACAAATTATCAGGACAGAGTTATGTAGAATGGCATTCAAGAAGCATTCATGGGCTATGAACTAACTGGCAAATAAAATGCAGGTGCCAAGATCATCTTTATGAACAATAAGCAGTAGTAAGGGTATCAGATAAGTCAATAAGGAGATGCTGGCAAGAAACGAGCAGAAGAGAAAGGAGTGGTCTAGAGATAAGAAACTGAGAAATGCAAACAGAGATAAAGGCCAGATCTAAGAAATCCAGTGTAGCAAGTGGCAGTAATAGATACAGCCCAACATGTGGGACGCTAAAATCAAAGATAACTACAACGTGCATGTATTTTGTAGCCTGCATGAAGAGCAAAATACTGTTAACAGTGAATAATATTACAGGAAATGAGGAAGGAATTAGAAATTAAAATAAGATGTGAAACCATGGGGTCATGCAAGTGAATAGCAAAAGATTCAGTGTCAATATGCTCATAACTGCAGGTTCCCTCCCTTTGATATTTCATCAGCCAAAAAAGCATCATTCAGTCAAGAAAAAAGTCAGTAGCACTGTATCTGCCACTCATCCGTACAGTCACAGTTAACTCAAAAACCCAGAATGGAAAGCACAGGAAAGAAAGAAAAAAAATCCTGCTTTCTTAAAAGAGAGGATGGGGGAGAGCTAGTTCCCTAAGATTTACAGCCCGAATGAAAGGAACCTTCAATTACAAGATTTTGGGACACATCTCATGTCTCCCTCCAGTTCACCCCATACAAAGAATGATGCCCTCGCCAGATGATTGTGCTGCCCTTGAAATTGTAAACAAGTGCCACAGGGGCAGAAGCATGCCATGAATGGAATGCTTAGGAGATACCACACAGGAGTGATCACTAAAAAAACACTTTCAAAACCAACAATGTGAAAAGAACAGCAAGTACTAGGCTGTATCCTAGTTGATAAGAGTTCCAAGAAAAGAGATTTTTCAAAGAAAATTTTGTAGTGCAAATGAAACTACTGCTAAATCTCTTTAGCTGAATTGCTGACTGAAATTAACACACCATAGAACTCCCTCCAATCATCCTTGGTATTAAAACAATAACACCCACAGCCCTCTGCTTTGACTGTCATAGCACTCTGCTTAAACAAACTTATGATCTATAAATAGTTTCAGTTATGTTTCAGTTTTCTATTACAAAGCTAAACAACAGAATAGCTAATAAAGCAAAGTCAGCATTGAATTATGCTGTCTTACACCAGCTGAGTATGGTGATAGGAAGCTCATTCATATCCTCAACACATTGTATTCCTCGTATTTTAATGAGTCTTACCAAATGAGAAGTGAAGGCAAGCTCTACCCAACTAGCTTGCAATCAGGTTTCTGAATATTAAGGAATGCAAATGAGACAAATCATTCTGATCCCATTTCTTAATAAATTGTAGCAGTTTTGAGAAGGAAAGACTTGAACCCATACAGATTTTTTTTTAAAAATCAGGACCTAGACAGATTTTTTATTTGTTAATATGGGTAAAGTTTATTAAAAGATTGCAAAAAACTTTAAGTTATCAGTAAGTGACTTTGTAACACATTAAAGCCGTGAAGTTCACTTACCTTGCCTTAACATCCTTTATCTTCTTAAGAAGAACCTCCCTTCTTTCTTTTGCTTTCTTGGATAGATTTTCTCCTTTTAGTGTTTGGGAAATAAATGTTTCAACATCTAAATAAAGAAGAAAAATAAATACACCTCAAAAAAACTCAAAATATTGCTGTAATGAGTTCATCCTGATATACTGGGAAAAAACCAAGAAAATTATTTTCAGCCCTACTCACAGTATAGTTAACAGACATTTTAGATTCTAAATGGGATACATTTGTTCTCTATCTACTTATGCTTAGCACAGCAAATCTTACGGTGACATTTGATTCTTGCACACTTAATTATGCTACACAAGTCCTAATAAATTGCAGTCCTGTAACAATTACTTTCCATCACCTAAAGTAAGAGACAAAGCTAAAACATGAAAATAGCCTTTATGCATATATTACTGCCATGTTATTTCAGAAGTTCAAGTTCCAAAGACGGTTGTGTAATTTATTATTTCAGCAGTAACACTTACCCAGATACTAACATAGCTCACTTACTGGTTACAGTATTCTCAAATGTTCTCACATTGCCTCTGAAATCACTGATTGACTAAAGATTCATATCTAAAGCAATCCTGAAAACAATTAGGTAGGCACAATAACCATATCAAAGGAGTCAAGCTCAACAGTGTAGTTGAAATTAAGCACACCTGCACTCGTAGAACCACAAACTAAGGGTCTAGCCTGCACTATAAGTTTTAATCTTTATACATATAATACTTTTATATAGTCATGTAGAAACAAAGCATTTCACAAAAGGTACCACAGTTATTTTAATATAGCAAATATCCATTCCATAGGATTAAAAGATTGCAGTGTCTGAGCATTTGTGGGAGTGTAACTCCCCCAGCAGTATGTTGTCTTGGTTAACAAAACAACAGCAAAAAAGTTCTTATAGTTACAAATCAACATACAATTATCCCAAAAGCAGATAAGTAGAAATATAACCAAAAAATCCTGTTTGTTAACATAAATGCCTCACCTGTACAGGTAACAATTGCTCGTTGAATACGAGAAAGCATTTGCAGGTAACAAAACACCTTCTCACAGTGTCTGCCCACCCCCACGCACACTCACAGACACACACACATACATATATGTTGGCACATTCTGTATAGATGCAAATGCATATGTTAGTACTATTTTATTCCTCTAACTTTTCCAATCAGATGAGACATTCCATTTTAATACAGAAACATAAATAACAGCCAATTTAGTACTCAACTGTCTGCATGCAAAAGTTTACATGAATATTTACTGCAGATTTCCTAAATGAAAAACTTAATTGCCTTCTTTTTTCCTTATAAAACAGAAACATATCACACTTTGTATTACAGGCTGCAAGAAAACAAGTCAAAAGTTACTTTTTGAGAACACTAGCATAGCTATTACAAAGACATTGTTCTTTACAAATAATTTACTAAATTATTTTTAGATGTTTAGATTATTGTCCTCACAGTATGTGGAAAAAACATTCATTTTTTACAGTATTTTAGATTTCTGAAGAATGCTATTGATCCCCCTCCTCATAAGACAGAGAGTCTTCCCCATTACATTTTCCAAAGCAATCCTGAATGAGGGAGACCTTCACTCAGTTCTTTGGCATTCTTTCTTTAAAAGGACAGAAGGAAAGGCACTTAACACATATTAATGAATCCTCCAGACATACCCCCAACAGCCTCTATGCTGCACAACAAGCATGCCTACAAAGATTTTGTCCAAACACATAGAAAAAGTACACACCTTCGTAAATTCCAGTGTTTGGAATTGCCAATCAAGCTGGCAGACGAGAACCCACAGAATCCAATGATATTGACCAACTACAAAACTAAGGTCAAAAAAACTGATACTTTTACTATTCAGAGCAAAAATCAAAACCATCAACAGTTTTTCTCTCAAAAAAACCTAACAGGATTTTCCAGTACAAAACTAGCTTTCACTTGGAGAGAGACAGCCTGATTAAGTATTTATTCCTCCATACTTTTATATATTTATTTTAAAAATTAGATAGCAGCTTCAAAGTTCTACCTAGGCACGAATACGCAAAAAATTTAGAAGAATTAATCATGTTTATAAATCAGGAGCAATACTTGCAGAGTAACCTTGGTACACTAATTAATCACAAAACTTGGCTTCATGAGTCTTCATTTAAACTCAGTGGGCTTCTTTACTTCTTGGAAAAGCTCAGCCCAGCAGAGAATTCTGCCATCTCAGATTTTGACTATCAAAACTTTATTCAAAAACGAATATTGAAATAACATAGTTAAGGAGTATGTGGGGACTAGAAACCAAGTTGATTATTATAAACACGGATTACCACTTCTGGCTTAAAATACACTGTAGATACAAAAATTTGAGGACTAACCATATTGCTGACAGATTTTGTTCTTTTCCAGAAAACCTTGAACATCAAAAGCAGAAATAATAGAGAATTTTCAACCATGGAAGGACAGGGCAAAAGTAGATGCTCCATTTACTCTCAGTATAAGCAGAGTTGGAGAAGAGACGCAGAAAGAGAGCAAGCATATACAAGTCTGTCATTCCTAAACAGCAGCAGTTACAGAAGACATTTCTGAGATGGCTTTCCTCTCCCATGAGTATGTGAAACAAGTTCTGTGAGCTTAGGTGTATCCACAATCAGGGTGCACTGTTTTCATCATGGAACACTATCACTTCCATATGTCCAGAGATACCACATGGCTTGATTCATCACAACCCCAAAATACGAAGACAGACCTGGCATACGCATGATGCTAAAGAAGCAGTTTACTTGAAAATTACGTTTTACTGTATCATAGATTTTTCTTACCTACTCACAATTACACAGTATGTTCTATATCTTGATCTGATCTACTGCTGTAAATCCATCCAGGATGTACCAGATGTACAAGATGAGTAACAGCTTAAGCTTCTCTGGACAGCAAGTCATCTAAGTTACGATCACCTCGTCACTACCTGAACTTCCACACTGTGGAGGAATATGGACTGCCTTAACATAAGGAAATGTTCCTGTAATTTCTCTGACCTTTCATGAAGTGATTTACCTAGGAATTAGAACAGAACTTGGGACTTCAGTACGACAGATCCAAGTTCCATACAGTAAACTTCAAAGAGAAGCAGCAAAACGTACCCGTTTGTCACCACTATTCCAGTCGCTTACTTGCTCTCCCTTCTCCAGGATGATCCACATCTTGGTCTCTCCTGTATTAGTTTAATGCTACTCAGAAAACGAAACTACTAGTCACAAGCACTTGAGTGTAGACCTGTTTCATGCTTCAGCAGCAGCCGATCCACCAAGGAATTGAAAAAGGAATAAAAGATAAACTCCAAAAAGAAAACGTCTTTGAAAAGATTTCTGGTCTAAAAGCACTTTAAGGAATCAGCTACCCACAGCAAAAAAGCCCCAAATTACATATTTCCATAAATTGTTCCTAATAAACTGAGAAGCTATTTAGTATCGCACATGGCAGACACTTAGCTGCTCCCACTGAAAACATTAAAATAGAAAAAAAAATTTTTAAAAAAAACCACTAAAACAAATAAACAAAAACCAAAGAAAAATACACCATGGAAACCTATTTAACACCTCTTTTCTTAAGCTTGTGAGTTAGACTGCTTGATAGCTTAAATACCCGTACTTGTTGCTCTGTTTCTTAAAGCTCATGATGTTAAATTTGTTTGCACCACACCCCAGAGAAATTGGTTGCCTGCAGGAGCGAACAAAAGCTACCAAACTGAAAGATCCGATTGATACAATTCACTCACAAACTGCTCTGCCAATACAGGTTACAAACCGACAGAAAAGGGAAGTCACACCACAGTCTAGCTCTGTCCACTTCGACTAGCTCATACAGTTCACAACTTAAATGCCAGTTCACAGAACAGCCAAAAGCTAAAAGCCATTTTAATTTCATTTTCATCTACAGTCGTTTTACAAGGAGAAAAGCTAAGATTTATTCTGCATTTCATTGTTAAAACAGTTTATGGTTCTCTTTACTTCAATGATTACAAACAGACAACACTGCAAGATTTTTAATTGCTTTCAAGTCTTTGGAGCTATTTTCTTTAATGAAGGCTGAAACCACACAGATGGAATTTTTCCAAGAACACTGCAAATTTCTAGCCCAAAGCAAGTGCTGTGTTAAAGAGTGCTAAGCATAACAAATCATAGCACATTTGTTGTTTACAGGGTTTAATATTGTAAATACAAATCACACTTAATAAACAAACATACTTAGGACAGCACTACCTCTATTTCGTGCCAGGGTGGGCCAAGCAGATTCCTACACCGTCACTCAAAGACTATGTGCTGGGCCGTTCTTTCTCCCCTCCTCCAGCAGGTAACCAAAATGTTATCCATTCACATTATCAAGAAGCTAACCACTCCATCATGGACACATCAAATGATGAGCTGACACCATTCAAACGACAAGAGAATAATCAGGAAGTGGCAATGAGACAGGAGTGTTTCCACACACATGGCAGGGCACGCGCGCAGCTCCGCCTCCACGGCCCAAGGAGAATGCAGGCCCGTGGCCAGGCTGGACACGCATCCATCGAATGACGAGGGACACTTGCGTGGGATAACCCGGCACCTGTACTACCACACGAAGGCAACGCTGGGTCACCAGAACAATTCCTCCAGCCACCAGCCCTTTCCCATCTCTTTCCTCTACCTCGAGGACTGAGAGAGCCAACAGGCGGCTGCCAGCCAGAGAATTTGGGACGGCAGGCCAGAGAATTTTGGGAGATGGCTGCAAGCTAGGCACATTTATTACACACACACACACTTTCTAAAAGTGACCGATATTAAACAGACTGCCATGTATCTTTCAGCTTTACATGGGCTGGCATTAGAAAGCAATAATTAATTTGATTTCAAAATTTTCATGTGATTCATTAATAGGGAACAAGTCTGAAGACAAACTGTCAAGCAGTATTTGTCACTGCCTACTCTCTCAAATAAAGAAATATTTGAGGATTTTGCTTTTGTTCTCCCCCTGCCTTTGCAACTATATTTTAAAGTCTCTCTCCAGAGTTTGCTAAACCGCCTTTTAAATATATATCCACTTAATCAGAAACAGAACACATGATGTAAAATAAAAGTGACTGAACTTCAAGATGTCTAAAAATACTACATTTATCCAGCCTAACAAGAAGGTGAGCATTCCTTTTAGAGCAAAGTCCTGGAAAGGACTCCCATTAAAAACTGCTGTGCCTTAAATCCCCAGAAGCAAGGTTAAGTTGCTGTGTTGACACATACAAAGTAAGTATCATGAAAAATGTTGACGCTTAACAGTTTTATTAGATTTTAAAAGCAGAAGTATACACAAACTGCTAAGACTCTTCAAGTGAAGTAAATAGATAAGGCATCTCTTTTAAAAGATTAAAAAAGAAATTATAATCAAGGACTATATATAGTTACATATCTGTCTCTAATCTCATTGGCTGAGTAGTAGCATATCCTTTCTCTACATTAAAGAGGTGAGAAAAGATGAAGCTGTAGCATATTAAGCATATAATGAGAAAAAACCACACCAGTACAAATCATGATCAAGTTACAAAGTGATTCCAAATGAACGATAATAAAAAATGTTAAGGATTAACCTAAAGATTTACACTGTATGCCACATTGTGCTGTGTCTATTGTGGTTTGTTGACATATGATTATGAAAGAAACGTAAACCCAGTCAGATGAGAAAGATAGACTCCATGTTAATTGAAAAAGACAAACTAAGTGAATAATGAGTATATAAAAAATAGCCTATGCCATTTTTATCACCCATATATGACACTTATTTCCAAATTTATGGCAGAGACAATTGAACTATGTTTCAAATCACTGAAGGTTATTTCTTACCAGGAATCCCTCTGTGCATTTTTTTCACCTCACTGTTTCTAATCTTACTCCATTACTTTTGAAATACATACATACTACCAAAGCTGTAAATACTTAAGAGATGTCTACAATAATCACCCCAGTTTATCTTGTACATATGGATTCTTCAGCAAGAACTGGCATTTGTTAAAGCCATGTTTCCATGGAAACATGGAAATGATACTTTAAAAAAAGAGTAAAGTTTTAAACAACAGTATGCTTTTAAATTTGAACCAACCAATACAGAAGAGCTACACTGTACCTAGAAGGCTTTTTCTATGGCAGGCATGCAAGGAGCAAGTCCAGGAACAGCTGTCATGGAAGATGAAAATGGGCAGTTGGTATTTTGGGGATCAGGGGTAAAAATAACCAGTGCAGTCCAAAAATAAAAATTAAGCAACTCATGCACTGGACCCAGTGCCTGGTAGTCTTCTTCCCTTGCCCTTTTCTGCAAGCTATTTCCAAGATGCAACCAAACAAGTAGGTAAACAGTATTATTTGAAGAAAAAAATTAGAGGCATCACACAGAAAAAGGTGATCTGGACAATATAACTAAGCATTTAAACAAACTGAATAATATCTGGGTAGAAATGATCTCTAGGGCAAGAACATTGGGTTTTATTTAGTTTTGGGGTTTTGTTTAACAGAACAAGGAAAATGGTATTAGGATGGGATATAAGGTTCCATATAAACTAGAGAAAATTTTATCCTGTTTTCACAGCAAAAGTATTTGTAACTTTTAAAATATGAATACAGAAGATTCAAACAAGAAATACTGCCAAGTGTAAAAGGAAAACTGAACAAAAGCCAAAGCAATAGCCCCCACACTCTATAGTCACAGGTGTCATGAACAGGAGAAAAGATACAAATGATACACATATCTAATGATCATGACACCATCAAAAACTGTGAAAAAATAAAGAAGTCTTACCTCCAACTAAATCTTTATTACTATAAAAAACTCAAGAATTTTTTTTCCAATCAAGATGACTGAAGGGAACAGTCTGGTTTACATTACAGAAGAAATAATATGCCTTTGGGGAAGAAGCAGCCTCCAAACTCCTTCTCAGCTACGAAAAAGCCAAAACTTAGTAAGGAAAAACAGAAATGAGTAGACTTCCAACAGTCTGTGTAACCAGCAATAATTTGAGTGGACAAAAAAAAAAAAAATTCCACTTTGCCAAACACTTTAAAAAAGTAGCACATAAAGACAAGAGAGGACGCCTTTTCAAAAGAAGGCAGAGCAGGGCTGGGCTTCCTTCACTAAATCCCACAGTCTCAAGCATCATCTGGAAGTGCAGGGACATGGGCGGGGAATGAAGAAGTTACATACACTACCACGCACCTCTGAGGCATGAAGAAGGAGATAAAAGAGCAACAAACTTACTTTCTCCTCCTATCAGGAGTTCAACTCATGAGCAGAGGACCCTGTTTCTGTCTCCAGTGTTTCCCTCCCACCACTTGAACAAGTCAGAGAAGACAGGATGGGATTGTGCAATCCCAATAATCCTCTGCAATAAGCCTATTGCCACACTGACCTTTCCCCTTCAACTTTACAGAAACAGCTTCCTCCTGTTTCCAGCTAATGCAGTTAGCCCTGAGCTCAAGCTGTGCTTCTGCCTGGAACATTTCAGCGCCACTGATATGCAACTATAATGACCCTGCCAGCATGTGTGACAGAATTTGTTTTTGTGTTAAAGATACAATATTGTTTAGGTTAAAAGTAAAGCACTCACAAGTCAGAAAGTTTCCTGTGCAACTTTAATTCATCCCCTGGTGTGTTTATTCCCATTATCACAGTGTTTAACTACAGGAGCACTTAGTATGTTTTCCAGTAGGGCTCCTACTAGTTCAGCATAGTGAGTGGACACACTCCAACCATCAATCAAGGGATTGGTGGTAAGCAGGGATAAGGAAATCCATATGATCATTCCTCCACTTGTTGCAGAAGTTGGAAATCATAGGCAAAAAGGCTGAGAAAAGGAGGAAGAGCAGAAGAGCACAGCATTTATGAGATTTTTGAGTATTTATGAGATTTTGCACCCATAAGGGCCTCTCTGCTATGTAACATCAAGCTAAAATATGGTGCTTGTCGCTAGCCATTAGCTGCACGTTCTCAACAGAACCTGATATGAAGTGCCTGGCACTTGTAATGGCCACCGAATATAGACATCCAACTCATGTTATCTTCTGGAGAAACCAGCACAGCATGGAGGCAGGTGAATTTGAATTCTAATTCTATTCCACCATTGATTATTTTTTGCGACCCCAATCACATCTTGTTTATTACACTAATTTTACCAATGGGAAAACAATATTCCCTCATCTCAAAGAGGTGCTGGATCAATAACTGTGAGCCATTAAAATAAAACATTAAGAAGCACCCTCAAAGAAGAGCATGCAGAAATTAATAACTATCTACTATCTGTGGTCTTTGTATAGTGTAACAGTTTCTTAATGAATAGTAAAGATATTACAGAGCTCCCTTCCTTCCTCTATTACCATACATCTTCACTACAGGGATAGTTTGAGCGAAAAAAAGCAGAAGCTTATATAAAAGATTGTCAGATCCTACACATATCAGTGAAAGAATTGCTCATACAGCCTGGACTACTCTCATTTCTAACTTTAAATTAAATGACTCATAACCTTGAAAAAAGAGAGCTTAACACAAACTGTAAAAAGTAATGCCATATTTTATTTTTGAAAAATAAGCAGGTTATTTAACATTGTATAACCATATTGAAAGTAACAATAAAAAGTTGCAAACTATTAGTTACAACTAGTAATAATAAAAGAAACATTTGAAGATCATTCCATTGTCTTCTTAAATTCAGTTCTATAGACAGCACAAAAGAAACCTTGTCTCCTGTTTTCTTCCAGAAAAGCTGAAGCTGTACACACTGTACAAACATTAGATACATGTATATAACTTAGGCTGCTGATCACAGCAACTCTAAAAGTACATATACACAACCCTCTTAAGGAAAAATAGGCGTTCTCAGTTTCACTTCAAAATACAAACTTTTGTCTCTCTTTCCATGGCAGACTGGATAAAGATGGGGAGAAGGAAGGACAAGTTGTGTAAATGAGGTACCATGACTGAGAAAGAAATCACAGTCTCAAATTATCCCATCTGCATCACATCCTTCCCCTCAAAAAAAATTCTTAAAGCCCTTAAAACATCGAAGAGTTTCAAGATGAGCTTCACTCAGCAAAACTAGCACCAAAACAAACATTCACGCTCCTCATCTGACCGTGAGTTCCAGAATTCAGTATTGCCACAGAAAATACCAATATTTGGAAAGGCTCTCTAAAGGTAATACGTATTTTTTCCAAATGGATAAGAATCTATTCCACCATATGAAATCATAAGAAGCTTTCCTTTTTTTTCTGGTGGCCTTCCATGCAAATTTTAACCACAGATGGTATGATATGCAAGTAACATAGCTAGAAACTGCAGTTAGAAACCACTTAAGGCAGTTGGCAGAAGATGAGATGTGGTGAGAGCAATATGTTTCAAGCATTAGCTCTCACAGTCAAAGTGTTAAAAAAAAAAAGAATAGTCTGTGAAGGTGATGAGCCGCACTAGACTCTAGCAGGTGCCCAGCCAAGTAATTGAGTGCTTGGCCTCAGAAGGAAGATTTTAAAAAGCATGAGTAATTTGAATGGCAAAGTCAGAGCTACACAAGTTCCTGTGGCAGAAACAGAAATTCTCAAAAGAAAGAGGGTCACACTGAAATTAAAATAGTTTCAGGATAGCAAACTTCTCGATAAAGATACAAAAAAAGCCATCCTTTAAGTATACAATTTATTTTAATCAAAAACAACAACAACAAAAATTAAATACGAGTTCTCGAAGGTAAAAGATAACTACCCGTATTCAGAATTCTGTAGTAACACTATAACCTTTCACGGTGAGAAATCATCCCATGCCTACGCTCCAACGCATCCTGAGATCGTGGACAGCCACGGTCAGAGGTGTGTGACTGATATGACAACACGCCAGCAATCCAGTAACCCTTTCGTCCGCTCCTCAGCTGTTCAGCGGGGAAGTTCATTACTTTTTTTCAGCTGATGCGGGCAGCCGGCCCTGCCAGCACACCCCGAGGGAACAGACTTCCCCCGGATGGCTCGGCGGTCACCCCGCGGTCACACACCCCACACGCATGTCCGCGGGAGCCCCCGAACACCTCACCCTGGCTGGGCGCCCGCAGCCCCCGTCCGCGCCCGGTAGGGGGGAAGTGTCCGCTCCCGGGCGCGGACGGGGGCTGCGGGCGCCCAGCCGGGAGGGGGGCCGCTCCTTCCTCCCTGCACGGAGCCGGAGCGCGGCGGCTC